>RJWJ010013885.1:0-39667 GCA_004363605.1 Indri indri | reverse complement strand
ATGCCGGAGGTCACATTTAGACAACGTTTTCTTGCATTTTCCTCGATCTCCCCAAACACCACAATATAGCTGCGACCTAAGAACTGGGTTCAACATATCCTTACCCACATTTTACCTTGACAGCAGTGGGATGAAATACGACGTGGGTCATATTCTTGTCAAAATTCAGTAACTTTTCTCAGAGCATTTGATCAGATTCGTATTTGATTTTGTGATTTTTAACTGATTTTTTATTTAGTTGTGGAGTAAAATTCATCACAACTTTTACCCCTTAAACTAATTTCATATACTGTTTAATGGCTTAATGTTTTCCTCATTTATTAGACACTCTTTTCTTTTAGTGAAGGTCACAATAGGCAAATTGTAAAAATATTTTTAATTTTAGGGGACCGTATTATAAACTTTTATCTTGGGTGACATGATTTTGAAATATGAAATTCCATGTGCTGTGAGAAAGGGCAGCTTTTGACCACAGAAAGAAAAAGAGCCCGCGGTCTCACGTATAATAACGGATTTGGTCACGAGCGTTCTCACCCTGCCCCAGTGTGGAGAACACTGAACGGGGCCTCTCTTGCAACGGCAAGAAGCCACTCAGTCCCACTCCGTCGGTGCCCACCGCACACTGGCCGTGTGGGGACCACAAGGAGTAAAGGCAGGACTTGGACACAATGTTTCGTGTTCGGGGAGCAGACTCCGTGTGCGCAGATACCTAGAACGCCAGGACCTGGAACCGCACGACCACAGCGGATTCCAGCAGGCTGCAGGTGTCCGGGGCCTTCTCCACATCGCCTGCCCTTGTGGCGCGTCAGCACGGGTGACTCCTCCGCAGAGGCCTTTAAAGCGCTCAGCCCTCAGAGCCAGCCTGTGCGCCGTCTCAGGGTGGGTCTCTCAGAGCCGGCCGCGGGGGAGTCTGGCACAGGAAGAGTCTCGGGGAGAGCCTGGCTGGGGCCGAGGTGTGGGGCCTGGCATGGGAGGCCCGGCAGGGGTGGTGTCTACCAAACCCTACGGAGGGGCACCCCCAGGTCAGCACCCCCAGGAAGCTCCAGTGAAACAGAGTGGACTGCATGGTGGGCACAGGGGGGAGGGATTTGGGCAGTCACAATCCCACCCTCAACGGGTGGTTACTGGCTGTCCGGGGAGCACGTCCACTGCCAATGCCCAGGCACTGTCAGCTCAGGCACAGAAGGTTCTGGAAGCACATGGGCAGCCTCTGACGGTGACATGGGGCTGGCTGCTGGGTGTGGAGGCAAACCAAGGGCTGGCGTGGCCCACAGTGGTGCAGGCACCTGAGTGAGCAACAGACGGCCCCTACCCACACGACAGCCCAGGAGACGCATTTCTTGGCAATCAGCTGATTTGATTCTTGTTTTGACGGCAAACATAAACCCCCTACTTACATTTAAAAATACTCATGACATTTGATTCTATAAAGATCTGTTTATTTCTAATAGCCATTTGAACATGTTGGATATGCCCAACTGAATAGCAAGCAGAGAAAATGCTCCAGTGACGATGAGTTTAATCAGGAATGAGCGTTGCCCTATGGAATACGCGCATCCTGGTGACCTGCGGCCAGATGCAAGGAGGCCGAGGAGGGCAAGGGTTTTAAAGGTGAAATGAGGAGAGTGAGGTCAGTTGTTTTGGGACAATTATCCTTGGCTACAAGGACTGATAGCAAAGGCGGTGTCAGTCCACGGTTGGGCAGGCAGCTGCTGGGCAGATGTCCCTGCAGAAGTATTTACTGTGTGAAGTTGCTGTGGCCTCCGTGTAAGGTTGTGGTTTCTGTGGTCCTTCTTGTTATGGGGCAATCGTGCGTGAGAACCCGCCCTTCAGGGCCTCCCACTCTATTTTATGAGAGTTTGACACACGTGACTCCATTCCGATTCCGACAACTTTCACAGATACTATTTTCAAGGTGCAGATTTTGTTGACTGCAATTTTACTGACAGGAGCTCCAGAGATGCATGGTCACGTGGCTGGCCGGCTCCTGATAGCATGTCAGACACCGACACGTTCGTACAGCAGGTGCACTCACATTAAGACGAGGTCCTAACATGACTGATGCCTTTATCGGAAGAGGAGAGAGACAGAGTCGGGGAGACGACGACCCTGTGCAGAATGAGGCAGCGATCGAGGGATGCATCTGCAAGCTCAGGAACAGCCCGACGATTGCCGAGACTCGGGAGCTAGAAGCAAGGAAGGGCCCTTCCCTCAGATGCAGAGGGGCTGGTCTCCGACTCCTGCCTCTGGAACTGAGAGAAAATAGGTTTCTGTTTCCAGCCACCCAGCGTGTGGTGCTTTGCAGGGCAGCCCCAGGACACTGGTGCAGAGACATTTAATACACTTCTTGCTGCACAGTCCTGCAGGAGTGACAGCGACGACGGGTGCTCTTGATGTGCAAACTCCTCCTGGAGCCCCTGAATCTCCTCCCAAGGGAGTGGGATCTGTGTCTACTCCTGGCATGGATGCCAAAGGAAGGAGGGAGGGTCCTGGGACCAACTTCCTGGGCCCTGGTGTGGTAATGAGTGTCCCTCACACTGTTCTCAGACCAAAGCTTGGGCTCTGCGGAGATGAGGATGCCGTGAACGGCACCTTGGCCATCTTGCAGCCTCCGCCGATGGTGTCCTGCAAATATTGTCCTTGCAAAGGGAAAAGCATTTTGCTTGGTGGCAGACACAGGTGCAGTTCTGAGAGTGCGTGGCCTGACGTTCCCTATGTGAGCCTCCGTTGGGTTCGCTTTCCGTTTCACTGGGGCTGGTGCCCATGACATGGACTCTGACTGGCCATCCGTGGGGGCCAGGTTGTCCTCCCAAAGTCTGGGTGATGGTTCCAGTTTGTGACACTTGAAGCCACTTTGTGGAACTGGGTGTGGCTCTTTCCAATCTGCTCCAAGTCTGGTCATTGTCCTTGGCTCCAATATCTGGAGCCAGTAGTCTGTTTTTTCTGGAAATGTCTTCTTCTAGGTAAGCTCTGGGAGCCTTGGACACTCCCCGCTGCCAGGACTGAGTTTTCTACAGGAACTGGGAAGTTATGCCAGTAACAGTGACTAACATTTGAATGCTCACTAGCTGCAAACTATTTGCATTTGTTAAATAATTTAATTTTGTACGCCAGCCCTGAGGTAAGGTCTAGGATTATCTCCGTGTTGTACCTGAGGAAACCGAGGTTCAGGGTGACTGAGCTCCAGGCCCAACGTCCCACAGCCAAGCATGGCCCAGACCTGCACCGCCTGGAGCCAGCCACACCCTGTGACCACAGCTGCACACTGTCTTGTCTAGTAAGTATTGCTGTACATATTTAGTTTTAAACATTATTTCCTGGAAAAACTTCCACTTGTGGAATCACTAGGTTACAAAAATGTACATTTCTTGCCTGTTGCTATGTATTGGCAAATTGGCAAAACCATAATTCGAATCATCTATTTTTAAAAAATCCCAGAACACTATTTATTTAAATTTCTTGAATTATTTTTGCTGTGTCATTTCTAATTGCATTGGCCTAAATTATAAAAAAGAAACTTTAATAATAATGCAGTAGCAGATGTTTTTGTCTCTATCCTAATTTGAAATGTGACCCCAGGATTTCTCTACAGCATAATTTTGTCTGTTGATTTAACAGAGATAGTCCCTCTAGCCAGAGCCATCAGACAAGAGAAAGAAATAAAGGCATCATAATTGGAAATGAAGAAGTCAAATTATCCTTGTTTGCATGATCTTATATCTAGGAAGACCTAATACTCCACAAAAAAGCTATTAGAACTGATGAACAAATTCAGTAAAGTTGCAGGACACAAGATACATATACAAAAATCAGTAGCATTTCTATATACCAATAGCAAACAATCTGAAAAAGAAACCAATAAAGTAATCCCACTTACAATAGCTACAAATAAAATAAAATACTTAGGAATAAACTTAACCAAAGAAGTGAAAGATCTCTATAATGAAAACTATAACACATTGATGAAAGAAATTGAAGAGGACATAAAAAATGGAAAGATATTTCATGCTCAGGGATTGGAAGAATCATTATCATTAAAATGTCCATACTGCCCACAGCAGTCTACAGATTTAATGCAATCCCCATCAAAATACCAATGACATTCTTCACAGAAACAGAAAAAATAATCCTAAAATGTATGTGGAACCACAAAAGACCCTAATAGCCAAAGCCATCCTGAGCAAAAAGAACAAAACTGGAAGAATCACATTACTTTGTATTATACTACAGAGTTGTAGCAACCAAAACAGCCTGGTACTGGCATAAAAACAGACACATACCAATGGAACAGAATAGCAAACCAAGAAATAAATCCATGCATTTGTAGTGAACTTATTTTCGACAAAGTTGCCAAGAACGTACATTAGGGAAAGGACAGTCTCTTCAATAAATGGTGCTGGGAAAACCGGATATCCACATGCAGAAGAATGAAACTGTATCTCTCACCATATACAAACATCAAATCAAAATCAATTGAAGACTTAAATCTAAGACTTGAAACTATGAAACTACTACAAGAAAACATTGGAAAAATGCTTCAGGGCATTGTTCTGTGCAAGGACTTCTTGAGTAATACCCCCAAAGCACAGGCAACCAATGCAAAACTGGACAAATGAGATCACATCCAGCTAAAAAGCTTCTGCACAGCAAAGGAAACGAACTGAGGAGAGAACCCACAGAATGGCAGAAAACATCTGCAGATTATCAGTCTGACAAGGTATTAATAACTAGAATGTATTAATATAAGGAATTCCAACAACTCAATAGGAAAAAAAATCAAATAATCTGATTTCGCAATGGACAAAAGATCCGAATAGACATTTCTCAAAAGAAGACATACAAATGGCCGAGAGGCATGTGAAAAAATGCTCAACATCATTAGTCATCAGAGAAATGCAAATTGAAACTACAATGAAATATTATCTTACCCTGGCTAAAACACCTTCAGTCAAAAAGACGAGTAATAACAAATGCTGGCAAGGATGTGGAGAAAGGGGAGCCCTCATTCACTGTTGGTGGGGATGTAAATTAGCGCAATCTCTAAAAACAGGACTAGCCAGTGATCCCACTAGGAGGTACGTATCCATGAGGAGGGGATGCAGTATTGAAAAGACATCTGCACCCCCGTGTTTATTGCAGCACTAGTCACAATGGCCAAGATACGGAATCAACCTAGTGTTTATCTGCAGATGAGCAGATAAAGAAACTGTGCAATATACACAATAGAATATAGTATAGCCACAAAAAGATTGAAATCCTGCCATTTGCAACAATGTGAATGGAACTGGAGAACATCATGTTAAGTGAAATAAGCCCAGCACAGAAAGACAAATCTCGCATGTTCTCACTCACATGAAGGAGCTAAATATTAAAAATAATTGATCTCATGGAGCCAGAGAGTAGAATGATGGTTACCAGAGGCTGGCGAGGATGGAGCGGATAAAGCGGGAATGGTTAATGGGTGCAAAAATATAGTTAGATAGAAGGAACAGTATTTGATAGCACAACAAAGTGACTGCAATCAATAATAAGTTAGGGTATACTTTAAAATAACTAAAAGAGTGGAATTGAAATGTTCCTAGCACAAAGAAATGATAAATACCTGAGGTGATGGATACCCCAACTACCCTGATTTGATTAATTCTCATTGTATGTCTGTATCAAAACATCACATGTACTCTATAAATATTTACAACTATTATGTACCCACAATAACTAAAAATAAAAAAATTAAAATACAATAAAATAAAATAGTGTTATCGTGTTTAGAAAAAGTTTTCATCTTCACGCTCACAAATGGTAGAAATTTGGATTTTCTCAAATGCTGCCTCACCACCTATTAACTCATGTAGTTTTAAACTCAAGTTACTTGAGTGGTACAAATACAGCGTTTTATTAAATTGATCATTATATCATCATGCAGAATTGAACAAAGGGTTTCTGGTCAATGAAACAGGCATGCATAGGAAACATTTGACACGTAAGCAGTGTTTGGAATATTTCTCTGCCTTGGGTGGGTTCAGTGAGGAAGTGAAAATGCTAACCTGGTATTAAAGTATCTGCTCTTAACGAGACCAATGTCACTTGGAAGGCATGATTTTGCCAAGTAACCAGCGTAAGCTTCAGTGTGTCCATGGCATTCAGACTTTCTTGAGTGCCTCAATAGTCAACTCGTTAAGTAATTCTAAATGTCTCCTCAGATATTTAAATAACATTTTCCTAGCTTATTATGTTGAGATATTTTTACCGACAACGCCAGCTAGTGTTCTGACTGTTGTCCAAAAACCTAATTTGGTTGTTATCGCTAAACACAAATAGATTGCAAATTGCATCTCTCTGCGGTATTGACGACCTACAGTGACAAAATCTTCCTTCGTAGGGGGTGACAGCTGAGCGCTGACTCAGATGTTAGCAGAGAGTATTTAAGGTTCAAACCGCTGGCCCTGAGGAATTTCCGGAGTCTCCATTTTTCTGTTTGCGAATCAGGTAACGATTATAGCATAAAGCAGTTTCATATTCTACTTCCTAGTCGTTACCAGCATGAGGTAGAAAACAAAAAGATGAATGGACCGAAGATTTCACTACTGGAAAACTCAGCCCCGGGGCAAACCCGTGGTAACCGCTGCAGCCTCTGCCCGGGAGGCAGCGGGCAGCCGCAGGCCGGCTCTCCTGGTCCCTGGGCACCCGGAGCTGCCAGGGAAGGCGGGGCAGGCAGAGACAGCCGTGCGTGACGCTGTGCCCTGGTGGAGGGGCTGCCAACGTCTCTGAGCTCTCCCTCCTCCCCGGGCCCTGGGTGCTCAGCGGGACCCACGCACTTCGGGGGCTGACTGCCACGGACCCACGCACTTCAGGGGCTGACTGCCACGGACCCACGCACTTCAGGGGCTGACTGCCACGCAGAGCACGCAGCACTCAAGGACAGAGACGGGACTCATGGAGGCTTTCTGGAAAAGCCACGGGCCACACATTCAACAGCGGTTCAGAGCAGCGCTGTGACTCGGGCAGGTCTGTGGGCTGGAGGAGGGTGTCCTGGGAAAGGGGGGGCCTTGGTCTGTGCAGCAGGCATCCAGGCCTTGTGAGGACGGGGCGTGGCACCGTTTACTGAGGCGGAGCGCAGGGGAAGGAGGGCCGGGGCAGAGGCACGGCCACGCGGCGCCGGACCCCCTCAGTCACAGCGACGCGCAGCAAGGACTAGAAACGGCGGCCCAGAGAGAAGGCGCCGTCTCCGGGCAGCAGGTGTGTGTGGGGTTCATGCAACCCCCAGGCAGCATCGCTCCTGTCCGGCAGCCCCCCTGCCTGGGTTCCTCCAGGGACAGCTCTGAGGGCATGTGTCCCCGCCCCACCTGTCCCTCTGTGAGGCCCGCCCACTGCACTGGGAGGTCCCTGAAGCCTGAGCTCGAAGCCACCTGAGGTCTGCACCACGAGCCTGTCCAGGTGTGGGAGGCAGGGAGGGACGCCCTCGGAACCCACGGCGGCTATAAACCAGTTCCTGGGGGACGCGCAGGAGTTGGTCGGGTGGGTGCGAGGGGCGGGGCGCTCCTGCGCAGGTGCCGCCTGAGCCTCTCGAGAGGCCAGTCTGGGTGTGCACGTTCTGGGTGGTGAGGTCGGTCCGAGCACGGCACCTCCGGCATCTTTACAAGAGGAAACGCCCCCCGGAAGATGGGAAAGTCCGCATGTTCCAGGCCAGCCGGGGGGAGGAGCAGAGGGGGACTCCAGTCGCCAGGGTTCAAGGCTGGGTGCTGACCTCCGGGTGCGCTCCGCGTCTACAGTTTTGTTTTTATGGCAGTCGACTGACATTCCATCTGTGCAACAGAATTCAGCCCGCCCCTGCCGGCGGGTGAGATGCTGTATGCAAAAGGAACACGAAACTGTTCTGGAAAGTTTGGGGCGACGCCAATGACCCGGGTGAAGGTGCTGATGGTCGCTGAGAACACACCAGAGCGTGAGCTACTGCCGTTCACGGGGGCGGGGGGGGGCAGCTCCCACCGGCCAAGAGTCACTGGGAGAGCCGCCGAGCCCGGCCAAGCGGTCCTGCAGACGCACCCCCACCGCCCGCTGCCGGAAACCGGGCCCCCGCCAGGCGAGATGAGTCCCCTCCACCTCCGGTGGGGACACTGGCATTTCAACAATCACATGCTTGAGATACTTAAGGTCTAGAAGTGTTATTGTTGCTAATAATAACAAAAATAAAGATTGCCTATGCTCCCCCCCAATGACCCCCCAAACAGATTTTCCTGAGGTCTGCGTGGGTGCGAAAAGGCTTCCTTTCTTTAGTCTGCAAGGCGGATGGGCGTTTTATCGCATCCATCCCATGCATTCCGAATGAACGATTGGCAGAATACTGATACACTCACAAGAGGATGGTTTTAAAATCACATATCTTTATCTAATGCCTTTATGATTCTACTAGTTACATTCACTGGGCGGGTCCTTCGACGTTCATGAAGGAAATCCTTTTAAGCAGAGAGAATGGCCATGTATGGAAATGTCTTTCCCTCCAATCCATCAAAGCCCTGCCTTTCCGCGCGGGGTCCTGCCTGGCTTGGAGTCGCTAATTGAGGAGGTTGGTCCCTGTCGCAGAGCTGGGCCTTCCAGCGCTGTTCCCGCAGAAGGCAGCCCAGTTATTAAACAATAATTAAGTCCTCCAGGCTCCTTTACACTTGCTAATCTTGGTGACTGTTTACATGCTACTATTTGTTAAATGGCAAAGTTTATTGATCTGGCAAATTCAGTCCCATATTGTAGATTTTCTCTCAGTCTGTGTTCCTACATGTGGTTCAGCATTTTTAAATGTCAACTGCAAAGTATTATTGATCAGTAATTAAAAGCGTAGAGAAAAATTAGCATAGTAGAAGTTTACGGTCATTAGTACAAGTACCGTTGGGCAATTATTTAGCGTGTTTTAACATTTATTTTCCTTCTTGTTATTGACATGGAGTATGATGCTCACCAAACAGTTTTTGTTTTGCTAAAAAGGAAAGTTTTCACATCGATAAGAATTAATGGCATGCATTTCTTTTTGTAAATTTGCTTGTCAGTTTCCCTGATGCATAAACAACCTGACCCACTGGGCGCTGTGTGCTCTGGCAGGAGTGAGCTTCCCGGCCACCCAGGGGGACCACAATGGCTCCCCAGGGCTGAGTAATGGGGTCGCCTGTTGAAACTGGATGATGAAAGTACAAATCTGGCCCAGACAGGGAAGAAAAAAGCTGCTTTTACTAAGCAGTTATTATGTGTTTGGGAAATGTTTCCTCAAACATGGTGCAGATTCCAATGTTCTGCACTATTTCCTTAGAAATATAATGTAGTAATCAAGTCATATGAACAGATTTTTATTCTGAAAGCATGATCGCCCTGACTGTTAGGCATAGTAAATGCCCTCGAAAGCCTATATTCTCAACATGTTTGAAAACCTAAAGCACAAAACCAGCAACACCAGGGTGCTGATGTGGGTGAGCGTGGCTCGACATGGGTGGGCAGGGGCAGCAAGTTCTCGGGGACCCAGCCCCGCTCTGGCCCTGGCGTATTCTCAGGGGTGATCAATATGAGGGCACCATGCTTGGGAAAGGGGGGCCTCATGAAGGGCCTTTGAAACCCAGGGCTTGGGCTGGAGGAGAGTCCATGTAGGATTATCATAAATTCCAGGCTGTATGCTGTTTCGGAAAAACTATCTGGCAAATGACTGGGAAATAGGTTTCATAAGGGAACAGTCTTGGGAAGGTCAGATGCAGAATGAGTGAGCCTGGCCTAGCCTAATGGCATCAGGATTAGGGAGGGAGAGGTGGCGGGAACATCCCTGCAAAGGGGAAAGCAGTTAAATTGCTGTACAGTTTTCACCCTATAGATGAAGGAGAATTAAAACATGGAGCACTCTGTGTTCCCACTCATCCACCCACCCATTCACCTTTCTGTCCACCCACCCACCCATCCACCAACCCATCTACCTATCCATCCACCCACCCACCCATCCACCAACCCATCTACCCATCCATCCACCCACCCACCCATCCACCAACCCATCTACCCATCCATCCACCCACCCACCCATCCACCAGCCCATCTATCCATCCATCCACTTATCCACCTACCCATTCACCAACCTATCCACAGACCCATCTGTTCACCTACCCATCCATCCACCAACCTATCCATCCACCCACCCACCCATCCACCCATTGGCCCATCTGCCCCATTCAAACAAGAAATCAACATTTATCAAGCAATTTAGAGTTTACTTTCAAAGAGTTTATTTTCTAACAGGCAATAGCGCAGACTAATGTGGTGTGGAGAGATGACCGTAGTCTTTCCGTAGCCAGGGCACCCTGGGGACCCTGAGGAACTTTGGAGCAGTCACCGGAGGGGCTCGCGGTGTGCTGAGCAGGCCAGCGCATAGGAGGAGGGTGCCAGGGACCCCTGAAGGTGGAGGGTGGGTGGCAGGGATGTGGTTTGGGTGGAGGGGGTGTCAGTGAAGTTGGCAGGGAAGTGTCAGCCAGGAGTACAGAAAGATTCACAGGAGAGCGGAGTGTGAAGTGGGAAATCGTTATTGAACGTGATGAGAAAAAGTGGCCGTGACAATTTGAGAGGATGTGTCAGTACTGCAGTAACAGTGAAACCGCATGTGTGGATTCAATGAATAACGGGTAAAACAGCATAACTGTACAGTGTGCATAATAAATACAAGACTACATGAAATAAAAGTAAAACCAGGAAGTCGAGCAAACAAGACCCCACACAGGAGGGAAAGAAAACCTGCGCTTGCTCTTGGCAAGGACGGAGAGGGCAGTCACACTGAAGATGGGGAGCTTTGAGGGGTTCGCTCTGTCACGGTGCTGGGTTCATTTTACCCACCAGCACTCCCGGCCTTCCCCGCACCGTGTGGCAGTCTGTTTCGTGTAGCTGTGAAGGAAATACCTGAAACTGGGTAATATTTTATAAAGAAAAGATTATTTGGCTCACGGCTGCATAGGCTGTAGGAGAAGCGTGGCATCAGCGTCTCTGGCGAGGCTTCAGGGGGCTTCCAGCCAAGGCGGAAGGTGCGGGGAGCAGGCGGGTCACGTGGCGAGAGAAGCCGCGCGAGAGGAAGGGGGGCGCCAGGCCCCTTTAAACACCAGCCATGGCATGAACTCACACAGCGAGGACTCGGCTATTATCGCAGGAAAGAACGCCTGAGCCAGCACGAGGGAGAGATCTGCCTCAGGACCCAAACACCTCCCACCACAGCCCCTCCGACACGGGGATCGAATTTCAACACGAGATTTGGAGGGGACAAATACCCAACCCATATCAACCTGCTGTAATTTCTGGCATGTGGTTGGTGCTCCGAGACTATTACTTGAATGTCTGAATGACTGATGGTGAAGAAAGAGATGGCAGAGCTCAAGGGCAGAGCCGTGGGATAATGGAGGGGAAGGTGTCGTAATCACACCAGGACCTGGTTGAGGTGGTGTGGTACCGTGGTTAAGAATGAGATCACAGCCACCTCCAACCCTTATCAGCTGGTGACTTTTGACACGTCACAGTTACCTTAACTCCTGTGACCTCATCGTTTTGGAGCTGAAATGGAGACCGTACTAACGCCCAGCTGGGAAGGTCTGGGGTGATGACCAAATGAGACAAGCCGCTCGGTGTCACCGTAGGACAGACGGATGTTGCCTAGCACCCGGTAAACACACAGCACACAGCAACCCTTTCATGCCTGGTCACTGGGGAGAGCAGCCCCAGGGGTTATCGAGGATCACGGCCCATCTAAGAAGGAAGTGAAGTCCACAGATGTCAGCTCGCACCCACTAAGGAAATGCCACACCTAATAAAGCAGGTTTCCTCTTTGTGAACAGGATTTTGTGTTGGGATAATAATGTAACCTGAGTCTCTCTTGGTTTGAGCAGGCATTGGACAGAGTATCTCCGGAACAAAAGGAAGCAATGCAGACTGGTAATGGTTAAGTTAGGTGAGTTAAACAAGCAACCAAGGGGGTGGTTACCTGTTATCGCCTACCTGGAAGGCAACCTCTGGGGATCAAATAAGGCTAGGCTGGGACTGGCGGTGGTTAGCATGTCCGAGGGACAGTCAAGGTTCAAATAGCAGTCAGGAGACCAGCACCAACGACCAAAGTTTACCTGATGAAACTCAGAAGGGCGAGTGTACAGTGCTGCATAGGCAATAACAGTGTTTAAAATATTACAACTGGTCCCTGTATCCTCGGGTTCTACATCCTGGGATTCAAAAGTATTTGGGGAAAAACAATGAGAAGTAGCAATACTACAACAATAAAAAATAACACAAACAGAAAACACAGTATGGCGCTATTTGGAAAGCATTTACACTGCATTAGATAGTGTGAGCAGCTTAGAGATGATCTGAAGCGTGTGCGAAGGCCGTGCGCAAACACTACACCGTTGCGTGTGGGGGGCCTGCGCAGCCGCGGGTTTTGGTATTCCTGGGGGACCTGGAACCAGTACCGCCCTGATTCCCAGGGAGGACTGTGCTTTGTTTTCTGCCTCCGTCTGCGGACACCACCGCTGTCTGGGGGAGTCTGCAAACAGGGCCCGGGCCCCGGCTAGCCTGTGCAGGCACCCGGCGTGACCCACCCGCGCGTCCAGGGACCGTTCTGGCCACGGGTTCGGAAACTCCGGGAAGGGGGCCGCACGCAATCCCAGACCGCAGGGTTTTCGCAACGTGAGGACGCAGTTTCCAGGAAGCGGGCTCTGCGCTGCCCGAATCCAGCAGGTGCGGTGGGCACGGGCAGGCAGAGGCGCACTGACGGTGGCGGCTGCCTTCCGTGGGCACCGTGTCGGCCAGGAGTTTTACAACCAGGAGCCGGGGATAGCCCCGGAGCCAAGGAGGAGGGTGAGAGCCGCAAAACCAGTCAATCCGGGACAAGGCGTGGGCGTGGGGTGCGGCTGCACCTCTGCAGTCCTGGGTCCCCTCCGGGCGCCCTCGCCTCTCCCCCCTCTCTCCTGGGGCCGGTGGGGCGGAGGCCCTGGCTGCGGGGACCGCTGCGGGAGGCGCGCTGGGGGTCCGAGGCCAAGGTGGCGTGGAGAGGACACGCAGAGATGGTCAGAAGCACCGCGCCAAGTGAGAATGAGCCCTAGGTTCTGGAACCTGCAATCATCTCCAAAAACCAGAGGAAGGTGGCCCAGGCAAGGGCCAGGCTGGAGAGGGAGTCCCCAAGGATGCTGAGCGTTCAAGGAGAATGTTGCCATTTAATAATTCAGTGAGCTATTTTTTAAAAGAAATGAAATCTATTAAAAGCTGTATTTTCATTTGATTAATAAATGCTATATAGGAACAACAAATAACCAAATAATTAAAGCAAATCCAATCTCTTAACGCAAACATCCTTTAAACACTCCTTAATTTGCTTTTAAGCATAAATATTAAATGACGCGGAACCGTTGGAAGACTCCTTCTCCGGCTGTGCTTTCTTGACGAGTTCTGCCTCTTTCCTCCTACCTGTGAGTGCAAACTCTTTCATCTGGCAGCATCAACTGCCTGTCTCTGCTCCAAAGGATGCTTTAGCACCATTTTTCTTTGCCAGTGATTGATTTGATGCAGTAAATTAAACATTTGGTATTATTATATGGTGGATGGAATTAAAGCTTTGCATGTAAAGTTGGCCATAAAGCATAATAGAGCATTTTTATTTGATTTCTCCATTTTATTTTGCACATTTAATTTTTCCTTTTTTAAATTGCACACGGTCTGTTATTTGCACATATTTAAGAACTTTTTGCAGTGTTGGATGCCGCGTACTAGTTTAATGTTATTTTTCTTTACTAAGATTACCTGGAAAAAAGGAAAAAGAGAAAAGAGTCACAAATGTCTTCCATTATTATTATTTAAATTCTATATTTACACTTCAAAACTTTCAGGTAGAAAACTCAGGCTGTCTCTAAGATAATTTGCTAATTCCCACTTACCTCCTGGGAGGAGGCGGCGGAGCCGTGCTCACCTGACAGAGGATGAACACGAGATGGATCCAGCGAGGCTGAGAGACTGGCTCAAGGTCGGAGGAGAATGGTCGAAATGCGGTTACCTGGATTTCCAGCTGCACGCTGAAGCTTCCACGTCGATACATGTTGACAACATCCTATGATCAGCAAAATCACCTCATCTGTTTTCATGGACAAGCACTTCAGTCCCAATAAAGAAAAAAAAAAAATTTTTTTTTTTTTGCTAGCAAATTACCATATAAATCCAAAATGATATTTCTCAGACAATGTTCCCACATGAATGAAATATCAATCCACACTCATTGCCTGGAAAGAACATTCTTGCATTTCCTTTATATTTTTGTATGTTTTGAGTGTTAGCTTTTCTTTTAATATTCACAAAGCAGAGCCTGTAACACCTTTAAGGTTTGGCAGTTAAATCTAATAGTGTTCTTGGAAACTTGGGAGAAAGAGGCTATCTATTGGATGATTCTCTAAAATAGAAGGTCTTTCTAGAAGTGCCAAAGTATTAATGATATTTATATTATTGGCATGTTAATAAAGGGAAGGCTTTTAAAAATATATTAATAGTTATTGCCACACAATGTCATTTAGGTCAACAACAGAGTACATATACGACAGTGGTCCCATAAGAGTATAATACCATATTTTTGCTGTATCTTTCCTGTGTTTAGATATGCAAATACTTACCATTGTGTTACAACTGCCTACAGTACTCAGTACAGTAACATGCTGCACAGGTCTGTAGCCTGGGAGCAATAGGCTGCACCCTAAAGCCTAGGTGTGTAGGGGGCATAGCATCCAGGTGTGTGTAAGTGCTCTCCATTGCGTTTGCACGACAGCGAAATTGCCCAACTGTGCATGTCTCAGAACATGCTCTCATCATTAAGTGACGCGTGAGTGCTGAACGTCTGAGGACGTCTAAGAGTCCAAGACGGATTCAACAGCCAGTTAGTCATCCTATAAATGGAGCACTGTCCTAAATGTTCTGTTATCTAATGTACAACACCATATATATTTCCCGAAAGAAAACAAGTTGGTGTAGAGGCATTCGTAGGATATCAAGAGTGATTGAATGCGAGTCGTGCCTCTAGTCTCAACCCTTTGATGGAGTCGAAATCAATCCCTTTGAGGGCAATGGTCTTATCCATCACCCCAAATCACATACTAGCTCAGCCCCTAGTTAGAGGCTCTGCTGGGGATGTTCCTGCTGAAATGTCATTGTGCCATTTCGTCGCTATGGCCGAGGCAGGGACCAGTGAAGGGTGCTGTGGTAACAGGACATGACTTGAGCTACGGCTCCCATGCTCCAGACCCCCGACAGGTGGGCACCACGTGGACTGAGTGAAGCCAGGCAGCTCAGTCCCATCCACCCCTCCCGATCTATGCCCTGCTTGGTCACGTGACTCCCCCCATCTGGCATCCGGCCACCCCTCATCTCATGCACGCTCTCTTCACGCCTTTTCCTAAATCTCCCTCACCCTCAGTCGGGAAACAATTCTCCATCCCTCGCTGGTTACTGTCTTACGTTTTGCTGTAGTTTCGAGGAAAATGGAGTCGCTTTGTCAAGGTGGATCAGGCCGGCTGCTTCTCCAGGGAATCCAATGGAGCCATCAAGGGGAACCAGGCCAATGGGAAGGGCCGGGAGCCTGGCCTCGTCCCTAGGGACGACTGAGCCGCCTCCGCTTCTGCTCAGCCGGGGGCCAGGAAATGAGGGTCGCTCTGAGGAAGTAGGAACTCGAGGAACAGCCCCAGTGGGAGCCTGGGTTTGAGGCAGGAAGCACCGAGAAAGGTTTGCAGTGATCAGGTCGCCAGCAGGCTGGGGATACAGGGCCGGTGTGAGCCAGAGGGCCTCCCGGGGCTCCGCTGTAGAACTGGGGTCCACACGCATGTTCTTAGGAGTATGAAGACTTGAAGGCACAGGGCCCGCAGCTGTGGGGGCTCAGACATCAGGAAGACTGTCCCTGTCCCTGGGGACCTTCGAGGTGAGCCACACCCAGACAGGACACTACAGGGAGAGAGCTCCTCTTTCTGGGGGGTGATCAGGGCCAGCTTCTAGGAAGAGATGGCTTTGGAGGGGAGGTCCTGTCCAGTGAGCAGTGTTACAGATGAGAAAAGGGCACAGGCCTGGGTGGGTTTTGTTCTGTGTGAGGCTCCCCTGCAGGGAAAGGGGTGGAAATGGTCCTAACACACAGTTGGGGTGTTCACTCACGTTATACTAGCGGGGCAGACGTCGGGTTCTATTCTGTAACTTGGTTCTCAATTAGCAGTGGGCCTTGGGGAGCTTGTTCTATCCCTCATGCAGGGCTGCCTGGCCCTTTCCAGAATATTCCACAGTTGGGGTGTGCCACGGGTCTTCTGACCATGCCTTTCTAGCATTCTGCCACGAGAAACAGGCAGTAGAGAGGGTGTCTTTGTGCACATGTCCCGGTGCAGGTGTGCATGGGGGGTCGACAGCAGGGTGTCTCTGCACAAGTGCACAAATGCTGAGAGGTCACTGAGACCCACGGCGCACTCCGGGCCAAGCATCTGTGTATCGATGATGCAAGTTCAGGGTACGGACAGTCCAGTCAACTGGTTACTGAGCATGTGTCAGAAAAACGGAAAGAACAGCGGAAATTGGGAAAACGTCGGAGCTCGGAAAGGCCAAGACTGCCAGGCCCTGGCTCGGAGAGGTGGGGTGGAATCTCTGGAAGAAACTGACACTGGATCATTTCCTGTTGCAGGGTGCGAGGGAGCCCGGCAGGGACAGAGCAAAAGTGTCGCCCTCTGCATAGCGTGGGGTGGCCGGCGTGGCAGCCCTCTCTCCTGTGCAGACCACTATCCTCCTCCTGTCGCCCTCCCTTGCAGCTGACGTCACCCTTCCAGAGGGAAGTGGGCTGGACCTGTGCTCCTTTTTAGTCCTGGTAGCATCATACCAGAATTTCTTATATTCAGTTATAGCTAAATTATAGAAAGAACTAGAATGCAGTTCAGTTTGGTCTGTTGATTTTCTTGTGCAGTGAATTTTTGCTTTCATGACACTTGGGCTTCACCTCAAGGTTCTACCAAATACCAATTATTTTTGTACATGAGAGGGTGGAGTAAGTTGGAAAACGAAATGTGATCTTCGGAATGTCAGAGATGAAAAACATAGAGAAGTGAAAACAACATGGTGGGTAGTGAGACACAAGGAGTCATATTTATTTATGGTGAGATGAAGAATTAACGTGTGTACCTGACAAAGGTGTCCTTGCCTCTGCCCATGATGAGGCTTTTATACGCCCCTTCCCCGGTGCGTGTGCTGGCTCCCTCTGCTCCACGTTCTGGGAGCCCCTCGCTGGGTCTGTGCGTGTCCTGGCTCCTGTGTGTGTGCAGGAGGCACCGGGGGACTGGACCTGGGAGTCGCTCTCACAGGTCTCTACACATTTAAGTTGCACCTTCAGTGAACACAAAGTGAACAAAAATGTGATGTGGAAGAGACACAAAACGTTTTAACAATTTTATCATAGAACCTGAGATGGACTGTTTTACTGGTGAAATAGGAGAGAGATTAAGAGAACTGCTGGCCAAAATAGTCACCTCTGCCTGGACGTCTGCACACCTGGATTCACTGCCACCCGGGCTGCCTGGCTGGGCTTGAGCAGTGAGTTCTCTCTCTACACTTAGATTTCCTCATTTGAAAATTGGAATAAAATCTACACCCACTGAACCACGGTGGGATATAAGTGACACCGCACCTGTAAAAGAAAATGTCGGGGGCGGCTGACACTGTGCGTGTCCCGCTGAGGCTCAGCCCCAGGCCCTCCCCGTCCCCCCTTCCAAACATGCCAACAGCCTCCAGTTCCCTGTCGTTTCTACAGAGTAAGTTCCATCAAAGCTGCTTAATAATGACCCCAAACATATTCTGTATGCTGATCAGTGTTCTAACACATCCCAAAGAATAGTTATAAAATGTTCATTTAATATTAAGGCTTTTCTTCCCGTTGCCGGGCAGAGCTTGCTAGTTTGGTGCAATCCCCCACTGGGCTATGTTTGCTTTTGTCCCTGTGCTTTTCAGGTCACACCCAAGAAATCACCGCTCAGACCAAAGTCATGGAGCTTTTCCCCTGTGTTTTCTTCTAGCAGTCTGACAGTTTCTAGTCTTCTGTTTAAGTCCTTAATCCCTTTTGAATTGATTCCTGTACAAGGTGTGAGATGGGCTCATTTTCATTTTCTACGTGCGGATATCCGGTTTCCCCAGCACCATTCATTAAGAGACTGTGTTTTCCGCGTGTGTTCTCAGCAACTTCGTCGAAATCAACGGACTGTGAACACGTGGGCTTCGTTCTGGGCTCTCTGTCCTGTCCCACTGGTCAACGCGCCTGTTTCTATGCCAGTGCCATAGTGTTCTGATTACCAGGGCTTTGTCATGTATGTTGAAATTCAGCAGTGTGACGCCTTCAGCTGTGTTCTTTGTGCTCAGGATTGCTTTGGCTATTTTGGGGTCTTTTGTGGTTCTTTACACATTTTAGAATTTTTTCCTATTTCTGTGAAAAATGGCTTTGGCATTTTGGTAAAGG
Organism: Indri indri; assembly: GCA_004363605.1. NCBI lineage: Eukaryota > Metazoa > Chordata > Mammalia > Primates > Indriidae > Indri > Indri indri. The sequence continues at coordinate 21,174 of RJWJ010013885.1, read as the reverse complement.
TGGCATTGACTCTGTAGATTGCTTTGGGTAGTATTGTTATTTTAGCAATATTAATTCTTCCAATTCATGACCACAGGCTATCTTTCCATTTATTTGTATCATCTTCAGTTTCTTTCATGAATGTTTTATTATTTTCAGTATATAGATCTTTTACTTCCTTGGCTAAAATGACTCCTCAGTATTTTAATATTCTTGATGCTATTGTACAAGAAATTGTTTTCTTAATTTTTTCAGATAGTTTATTGTTAGTGCACAGAAACACTACCGATTTTTATAAGTTGATTTCGTACCTGCCACTTTACTGAATTCCTTTATCAGTTATGACAGTTTTTTGTTGGAGTCTTTTTTGTTGATTTTTTTTTTTTGTATATAAGCTCATGGCCGAAAGATCCTCAGAATTTTCTTTCAGCATCTATACATCAAAGCATCATACATACTCTTCATTTTTATGAACATTATGAATTATTGGGTCATTTCAAAAATGATGTGGTAGCCACTTTCCCCATTCCAGTTAAATTTAAGCATGTATCACCACTTTTTACAATTAAGTATATAGGCAGTCCCGTTATTTTCTGTGTATTTGGTCCTGACTGGAACAAGTGATTATCACGGAAGCCAGTTTAAATTCACTCTTTCATCCCTGCCTTAGCATCACACACCCCGTATCCAAAATTATTTCATTTTGGAAGCTAATGGGGCAAGGATGTATGCTATTAAAAAAAAAAAAGACAACTTTTGAATCAAAGGTATGATTTGGAGTGTTTCTTATTTTTTTAAATAAAATATGAATAAATCATCTTTAGCCTGAGCCGGGCAATGACAATTTTAGTTCAGAATGGCACAATATCGTGGGAAGTTCTTTTAATTGTGGAACCAGGTGGTCTTCATTGAAGTGCCTCTTCTCTGCTGTTTACCAGGCCAACTCGAATTAACGTCTGCGTGTAACATGAGGCTTAAATAAACCAGAGAACAAATCCCCGTTTACAACACGTCTCTGTCCCACAATCTGCCCAAACCATACAGACGTGAGGATCCCACGTGCAAGGAACAGATTGCACGGCCTCAATGCCGAAAACTTCTTTCCTTTTTGGGCAGATGCTTTGTGGTCCTCACGGCAAAATATCTTTGTTGACTATTGTAGCAAAAAGGTGCACGCACATCAGCCAAAATATAGAACACATTCGTCTTGCTTTTGCAGAAACTTCTGCAACATAAATAGACAGCTCATAGTATTCTAAACATACTACCGTGCTGGATGTAAATTCTATATGCAGTATAATCAGAAATATGCAATATAATCGAATTTTAATTCAATTTCTCCAAGATTACATGGAACGAAAAAGGCTTATAAAATTTTAGGGCTTTCTGTTTCTTTTCACTTATATGTGACTTCTGGTCCACTTGTCTGTGAATATTCCCGAATGGGTGAGAACTCTCTGGGCTAAATTTCCTTCTCAGTTATACGTGTATGTCACTGGTCACTTCCTATCAAATGTGTCTATACTTAGGCATCCAAAATACGGTGACGATGAGTTCTGACATCTAAATCTTTTGACTTTGAATGCCTCTTACTATTTCAATTTGCGAGGATACATTTTTTTTTTTACTGTTATGTACATGTGTTAAGCACTTTTGTAGATCCCTTTGAACCTATCCTGTGGCTTTCGTCAAAAACGGCCATGCGTGTGTTTCTGTGTACACAGGCAAATATCATCAGAAGCACTTTCACTGCGAGGGTAACCTTTCCACACACTTTCCAACTTGTCTGCGTTTTCTTGAAGGTCGATTGGGTTTTCAACTGTGTTATCTGCCAGGTGTTTGATGGAGTGGTCCAGATAACAGGGGAGAGAGCAAAGGAAAAAGAATTTTCTGAAGATCAAAAGTGGCTGTTCATTTTGTTATCTGACCCTATCTGTTGTCATAGTAACAGGTTTCTTTTAACCTATGTCATGGGATGATTTGTCTCTATCTGCTCTGAGTTCTCCTTTGACTGGGGAGCTGCTCCTACAGCCTCTCGCCGCTTTCCAGCCTGTCTGAGGCTCTGCCGAGGGGGCAAAGGAACGGATTCCCATGCTGGAAAGGATTTAAATTACATTTTCAATTTAAACTGCTATCTTAATTTAGGAGGAGATAAAGCCAACACGGTGGCTTTCTCCCCTGGTTGTACAATGTGTAAGTAAATGTCATTTAGAAATGAAATGAATTAACGTGTTGATGCTCTAGCATTGAGGACAGGTTTAATCTTGCATCACACCCATGACAGAAGTGACTAGGAGAAGGTAGTGTTTGAAGCAAACTTTTAACGAAAGGAACAAAATAAAAGCTGATCTAATTTCCTCTGCGGCTCTCGGAGGAGGCCGTTCGGAGGTCAGGAGTCTCCCTTTATGCTGACGTCTTTGCAGTTTGCTCACATCCAAGCCACGAGGGAGGACTGCAAACAGGTCCCTTTATTTTTAAACAGAGCTTTTGGAAAACTGAGTTCCAGAAGGTGAAATTTCTCCTGTGGGTCATTTTAAGTGACTTAATGCAACTGCGATATTCCCTTAGGAGTTGCAGGTAAAAATAATCTTAGAAATGACCCTTGTGTGTTAGGCTGGGTCCTAGGCCCCCCTTCCTGGAGTCCGGGGCAGCTGCTCCCAGGTCTCTGCGGCCCGAGGCCCCCACCGCTGCAGCACCCATCGGGGGGTCAGGCCTGGGCTGCACCCAGGGCCCCTCCCACATAGGGGATCTATCTTCCTCTGGTACTAAAAACCTCTAGGCATGATAAATGTGTTCATCTGGATCTCTGTGGCAGCAACTCAGTAAATAAGATTCGTCACTCAGCAGAGTTTCCTGATAGGTTTCCAAAGACCAGTGGTGCCTTCCCACTTCCTGGCTCTGGACAAACCCCTTTTCTGTGGAACGTCCCCCCTAAGAACACTGAGTGTCCCTCAGAGGGCTCTGACCCAGGGAGACATCCCCAGCCAAACCATTCTCAACAGCGCAGGGGCTCCTAGGGAGAGCATGCCGGAGATGACCAGGAAGTCGTGTCCACACTTGCCCGAAGCACACCCACCTCACTTGTGCTGGCCACAGCACATGATCCTGACGAAACCTCTAGTCTCTCCTGTACGACGGAGACAATAGTGACACCCACCCCCAGGACCGTGTGGAATACACGGTGGCGAGCCCCATGACTGCTAGTGTCCAGGTGGTCCCTGATCTCCGGCCAAGTGTTGGCACTGTCACCCTTGCTCTTTGCTGGACGTGTGACATGGCACTTGCCTGCACTAATAGTGTCCAAAAGGCGTGCATTGGGATACTCACAGTCAACTCTCTTAGACACACTAACAGTGATGGGTGACAGGAATAGAACACCTGCAAATGTTCAAGATTGTATAGCTGGATGGGGGAAATGGCAGTCCCTGTGCGTTTGATTATGAGACATCAGCATGGGAGTCCCACAATCCTTTGCCTATGGGAACCGTAATTTTTTCCTGTGCTGTAAAAGGTCTGACCTGTTGAGCAGATCAGTTGTGTTTTGCTGATGTCACTTTCTCTCTGGCCACCTCACTCTTGCTTAGCACAGGCCAGAACCGGGAGCCTCGAGCCCTGAAACGGCCCCAAAACGGCCCCGCATTCCAGGTACGTGGCTCCCATGCCTCCCTCCAAGGTGGCTCCTCGGAGCCTCCCAGAGCAGACACAGCCTGCTCAGGGCTGCTGCGGGCTTGCCCGACGCGCAGCAGGCAGCGGCCGCGCTGCAGGACAGGGAGAGGACCGCTCCAGGCTGGAGGTGAGAGTGTGAGGCCTGGGGCGCCGCGGTGGGCGCTGCAGGTGCGGGCGTGGCGAGGAGGGCGGACACCTTGGAAAATAATCACCAGCGACAGCTGCAGCGCACAGCCCAGAAAAGAAAAGCTTGAATTGGAGTTTTATGGGCAGAGCAGTGTTTGATGTTTTTTAATAATAAAATGATTGAAATAAACATCTTAGCAATCTTCTATGAAGATTACTATTTAAGGTGTTTAAATGTGACTGTGTGTGTCCCCCCTCCCCCCCACCGCACGTTCTGTCTGAAATGAACCACCAGAGCATGTCAGAGGAGGAAGGGTGCACGGGCCACTGAAATAGTCCCAGAAATAGTGAAGTCATAAGATTCTGACACAGCTACCAGCACTTCAATTTCTACTCTTAAATTCTTAGTATAAATATGAGAGCTTCTAATATGCAGCTACGATGAGTTAGAAAGTATTACATATTGGATTTATTCCCCCAGAATCTTAAATATTAGTTTCAAATCTGGTTAATTTCATATATCTTTAAATCTAGTTTTCAAAAGAAACTTTTAGGACAGAATAAGTTCTGTTTGCTAAAGAGCTATTCAAATTTTGTATTTAGACCCATTGGCAAAAACGAAAACGCAAAACCCCCAAAAATCCAACGTTCTAAACCTTCCAAATATGCTTTCCTAAAACAATCACACACTCAGTTTATTTCAAGGGATTCATTTAGCACTTTGGCTACTAAATACACTTTTTATTACCTGATACATAGTTAAACTGAAAAGATACAACATTTTTCTTTGTTGTGTGAATCGATGTTCCCCTGGGCTGATCACTGAAGATGCAGGTGCTGGGTGACGTAACCTGCTCCGACCCCGTCATAGGTCACAGTGGCCGTAAGAAAAGCTCCTAGAGAAAACAGGAACAGGATTTTGTTAATTTTTAAGGGTGAAAAGGGATGTGTTGCTACAAAGCTCACGTCTTAGGGTTCTGGAAATAATATCCCCCTTGGAGCAGTTTGCTCAGAGGGTGGAGGGAGCCGCAGAGACGCCCTGGCCCTGGGGGGACTCAGCCCGGTGCTCCCCATAGACTGTGCCATGCTGGAGGCGTCTTTGCAGGGACCACGTCCACCTGGTGCCCTTCTGCAGATGCCCACACAGGTGTGCGTGCTGCTCCTGACAGTGGGAGCTGGATGTGTCCGTCCTGTGCTGTGGCTCAGCTAAGGAATTCCGGAATATGTTGCCTTTATCACAAACACTTCCTGATTTTAGGCAATCTTTAGTTCCCTCTGCGATCAGAGCTTCTGCTGTGTGTTACAAAGGCCCATACTTTTTAGGGCTGTTCCCCTCCTCGAAGCCACTTATGCTCAAATGCTAATATCAGCTAAGTTTTATGTTAAAGACTTGTTGTTTTTAACAATTCTGTGCCACATTGAATCACTATGTTTTTTCTCTAAACCATTAGCAAAGTCTTAATTGAGTAGGATTAATGACTCTGGAAAATTATCTCATGTTCCTAACATTTTTTTTTTTAAAGAGCATTAAAAAACTCAGACAAGTTATATAAATGTTTTTGGGAGAATCTATTTTCTTTTTTTTCCCCCTAAAAATTGTTTTTCAAAGCTTTGCAGCTACTTCAAAGAATCCATCTTTTGCAATCAGCAGAAAATCACTGCCCAGTGTAAGGGACACTGGGAAGAAATGGTGTGATTAAACAATGTATTTATAATACATGATTCTGTGCAATGCCTGGCTTAAAGCACATATTTAAAAATGAGTAAGAAGATCGGTAGAGAAACAATTGAAATTAATCTATGGAAAAGGTGGGAAAGAAAATTCAGTTATTTCCCCCCAAACCTAGTAAGAGACTCCTTTTAGGATCTCAAGACCATGGAACTTTCTGCACTTCCAATTAGAAAAGGCCATTGCTATTTTAAATTGATTAAATGAACACAAACATTATAAATAAATAATGTTTGATAAATGTGTCCAAGGAGTGAGTGGACACCAATAGAAATGAACTTCACAAGATTTACTGCCATTCCTAGGTTGTTTTTCCTTTAATTCTGAAAAATCCATGCAAAGGAGAGATGGTTGGGCATTGTTATTTCCGGCTCCTTGTTCATCAGGACTGTCCTCACAGAGAGCATTTCAAGTCCTTTCAAAGGCTCTGCCCGGCCTCTTCTCTGAGGAGCAGGCGCACAGGCCCAGCCTCAGATCTGCGCTGGGCACTCCGGCGGGTCAGCCCTCGGGAGAGGACTTTGTCATATGGAAATGCTTAACGTCCAGCTCACAGCCCGCGGAGGCCGCCTTTTATCTTTGCAGGGTTTGAACATGATCCTTTCAAAGCCAGATAACCCAGGAGAGGCCCCCGGGACTGCCGGCCGCTCCCTGCAGCCCTCACCTGGTCCCCGAGGGGTCGGTTGTTAGAGTCAAGTCAGGAGCTTCCCTGTAGTTTTCTATGGGGCTTCCGTCTTTACGTGCCTGCGCAATAATATGCTGGCACCCTTTTGTCTTTTCCTTCTGACCAGCAGACGCAATGTTAAGGTTGAAAACAAAGTTAACCATCAGCATATGTTTAGAGATTCATTCGAATTTGTGCATTTTATAAGCATATTGAAAAATCGGCAACTGAAATTGCACTAAATTCTCAGCCTTTTCCGTTCCAGTCGGATGGTCCTGGCCTCTATCTAATGCCCAAATTGAATTCTCTGGCCGCCAGCTACCTTTAGAAAGAAGCCGTGTTCCTCTTGAGTTCTCCACTAAGAGGGTATATTAGATGACGGACCTTTCATTGAACAGGATAAGATCGAACGGAAATTGTTATCAGCCAGGCTGAAGCAGCCTAGATTTTCTAGTCATTAGTCAGAGTATTTGCCTGAAAACTGGCCAGGTCCCCACACCGAGGAGCAGCCTCTGGGCCTTTTCCCCCACCTTCGCCGAGGTCCTGAGGTCGGAGCTTCTCCCACCGCCTGGCAGGAAGCACCTATCCTCAGACTCCGCAGACATAAAATTGTTCTGTCACAAAGCTGTAACAATTCTAAAGGCTTACTTTTCATTTCTGTTCTTATCTGGTCATAGACAGGAGACAAGCCACCTGTGGACCATCACTGCTAAACTGAAATACAGTAGCTGGGATGGTTTGAGTGTGTCTCCTCCCAATCCAGGTGTTGAAGCTTAATGGCTAATGCGATAGTGTGGACAGGTGGAGCCTTTTAGAGGTGATTGGGCTGTGACGTGCCTCCCTCGTGAATGGATCAGGCACCCTCACCAAAGGGCTGTGCGGAAAGAGTTCGCTCCTTTCGCCCGTCCACCTTCTGCCGTGGAGGACACGGCGTTCCTCCCTCTGGAGGCTGCAGCTTTCCGGGTTCCATCTCAGAAGCAGAGAACAAACGCTCCCCAAACAACAAAACCCCCTGGCGCCTTGATCTAGGACTTCTATGCCCCCAGTACCGTGAGAAATAGATCGTGTTCTTTACAAATCGCCCAGTCTGTGGTGCTGTGCTCTAGCAGCACAAGCAGACCAAGGCAGTGACTCAAGGGAAAGCTCCTCAGCTCAGCGCCACATCTGGTGGAAGAGGAGGGTTCTGGTCATCTGGCGTGACTGCAAGGGTGAGAGCTGAGGATCTTCTCCCGGGAGGTTTGCTGAGAAATCGCTGACATGAGGCAGATGCATTAACAGGAGAACAGGCACACACATGCATTTAATGTGTATCCATGGAAGCATTCAGAACGAAGACCCCAGCCCCCACGGGGGACAGAACCCCGGGTGCCATCTCGAGGTTACAGAAAGATCAGGGCCTGGGTCCTGGCCAAACCGGGCCTGGGAGGTGGGAGGGTCCTGGGGAGGGGCAGTAGATGGTTCCAGGGATGATGCGACGGGCTTGAAGAACTCGCAGTGGTCTGGGGCAGAGCCCATCAGGCCTGCAGAGGGGACGGTAGTTTGTGACAAAAGTCTGTCCAGGGAAGATCAGAGGGTTCCTCAGTCCAATGTGTCAAATGCCATATTTTGGGGTGTTGGTTTCTGAACCCCAACACAATCTTTTGAGGACAGTTCTCTTCATTGCCACAAAATTTAACCCAAGAAATGCACTTGCCAGGTGACTCCTTAAAGTCCAGAAATTGCTTTACTGGTAGCACAGTGTTAGCATATTTATGGCCATTTGTCAAATCCCGTGTGTCTTTCAGAATCTTTTATTACAGACACACCATTCCACGGAGGTGCATAGGAGGTAAACGGCCGCTGCCCTTTGGGGGCTCCATCCATGGTGCTGGCTGTGGCACAGTCCCCTGCTGCCAGCAGCGGCTCCTCCCTTCACGCTTTGTGTGACAGGCAAGACGAGGAACGAGACAAGGATGCCGCTCTCACCTTCTCCATTCAATGTTCTACTGGAGGTTCTAGCCAGGACAATCAGACAAGGAAAAGAAGTAAAGGACATCAAGATTGGAAAGGAAGTAAAACTCTCTCTTTGCAGAGGACATGATCATGTATATAGAAAATACGAAGGAATCCACTAACAAAACCCTATTAGTTATAGTAAATGAGTTCAGCAAGTTGCAAGATATGCTTTCAATATATGTGAATTATATATACATGCGTCAATCAAAAAATAAAATGTAAAAATATTCCATTTAAAATAGCATCAGAAAGAACAAAATACTAAGGAATAAAGTTAGCAAAGGAAATGTACTTATACTCTGAAAACCAGAACACGTTGTCGAAATAAATTAACGGTCCAAAAAATATGGAAAAAACATTCCATGTTTATGGGTTGAAAGAGCAAGTGTTGTTAAAATGGCAATGCTCCCCAACTGGTCTGCAGACTCAGGGCAACCTCTCTCATTAGCCCAGATGAGGTCCTTGTAGAAGCTGACGAGCTGATTCTCAAGTTCATGTGGACAGTATAAGGTGCTTAGAGTAGCCAAAACAACTTTAAGAAAGAAAAATGAAGATGGATGACCACACTTTCTGATTTCAAAACTTACTACAAAGCAACAGCAATCAGGACAATGTGACCCTGGCGTAGGAGAGACTTGTGAAGCTGTGGGCCGGTCCAGAAACACCTCTGTGCCAGCCTGTGTGATCCAGGGTGCCAGGGCCACTCGATGGAGAAAGAACAGTTTTTTCCGCGAATGGTGTTGAGAGAGCTGGAGAGCCACGGGCAAACCCATGAAGTTGGACCTTACCTCACACCATTTACAAATTAACTCAAAATGGACCAATAACCCCAATATAAGAACCAATATAAGAAAACTCTTAGAAGAAAACATAGAGGTCAATCTTCATGACCTTGAATTTGGCAATGGGTTGTTACATATGACACCAAAAGCATAAGCAATTAAAGAAAAAATAGACGAATGTCATCAAAATTAATAATTTCTGTGCTTCAGAGGACACTACTGAGAAAACAAAAAGCAATCAATAGAACGAGAGAAAATGTTTGCAAATCCTATGTGTGATGAGGAGCTTGTGTCTAGAATATAAAGGAACTCTTACGCTCAATAATAAAAAGGCAAATAACCCTATTAAAATAGGCAAAAGATCTAAATATACATCTCTCCAAGGAACATACACAAACGGGAAACAAGCAGATAAGAAGGGGCTGGACGTCAGTAGCCATCAGGGAGATTCAAGCCAAAACCGCAGCAGATAGCACTCCTCACCTGCTGGGATGGCCAGAACTGAGAATTCGGGTCGTCACCAGCTGGCAGGGGCGGAGAGAAATCAGCACACACACCATCGCTGGGGGGAGTGCAAAACGCTGCAGCCACTTTGGAAAACAGCCTGGTGGTTTCTCAAACAATTGAACATGGACTTGCCATATGAACAAGAAATTCCATTCCTGAATATATATCCGAGAGAAATAAAAACACCGTCCATGCAAAACTGTACGCAAGTGTTTATAGCGGCGTTACGAACAACAGCCAAAGGATGAAAACAAGTCGAATGCCCTAAACTGATGACTGATGAACGAAATGTGGTAAACTGATGCAATGAAATGTTCAGCACAAACATAGACAAAAAACCTACACATGTTACAAGATGGTTGAACCTTGAAAACACACTTTTAAAGAAGCCAAACACACTGATTATATATTAATATATGCCGCCACTGATATGCAATGTCCTGGGTAGGCCAATCTATAGAGACAGAAAGTAGATCCGCGGTTGCTCCGGGGTATGGGGAGATTAAGGGAGTTGTGCTAACGAGTTTGGGGTCTCCTTTCCAGATGATCCAACTGTACTGTCCTAATATTGACTATGGGGTAATCTCACATATCTGTGTATGTCCTAAAACTGTTGAATGGTACACTTCCAGGTGATGAATTGCACGGTGTGGATTATGTTTTAATAAAGCTGTCTATAAAAAAGAAGGCACATGTAAACTCCTCCCGTGTGCATACAAGGGGTGATCTCGTCTTGGTCGCAGGAAGCCTGAGTGCTGCCTTGAGCTCTGAGACCACCATGGCCCTCAGCACAGAAGGCAGCTCTGCCAGTCCTGGGCGAGCCTCGCTGCGCAGCAAATCCCAAGGCAACCTTCCAGTGATGAAGGCCGACCCTCTCTCTGTCCCCGAGTACTGGTCTTCCAGAGCATCACCTGGTTTCCAGACACAGAGACTTCGGGATGTGAAAGCAAGTTTCACATACGAAGCTCTGTCACTTGCCCCGTGTGCTACCTTCCACACAGGCCACTTGCAGGTCTGTAGCACAGACATCTGTTCAGGAAGTGGCCTGCAGAGAGGCAGAGCTCTTTGGAAGGGAACCCGTAGAGCCCAGTGGTCCTGACCGTGTGCCAGGCGGTGGACAGGGCTCGAGGGCCCCTCCTTGGAAGGCCACTCCTGCCATTTCCACCCTTGTTGTGACATCGCTGTCTACTCACTTATGCAAAGACAGCAGACCTTTCCTACCCATGAGACAACCAAGACTGGTGGTCCCGTCAAACCTTAGGTGGGTCGCCACCTCCACGGCCAGGTCTGCTCTGGGGCTGCAGGTCTATTGACTGTCAGACAATTTGCCACTTCCCACAGCTCTTTTTCAGTCTCCTAAACTATGCAACATGATTTTTTTGCCAATTATTTAAAGAGACCTGGGCCTGCGTAGACGTAATCAGAGCCATCCCGGCACCCGTTGGGACATGTCCATGTGCCCTGAGCTGGCTTCGGTCCTGCTTCAGGATCCGGCTTTCCCCAGGGAGGCTCATTCAGGAACTTCCCCACTGTTGCTGGGAATCTGTTTCTGATTTGTTCTACCCCAACTTTATAATTATAAAGAATGTAAGATATGCACTAAAAATCATAATGATCTACTTACACAGACCCTTTTGTGGCTAATGAAAATAAAACCTCTCAGCCTCACATAGAGACAAAAACATTATTATTATCCACCCAAAACCTTCACAGATTTTTGAAAAGACAAAAGGAAACAGCAGAACTGCTGCTTTCAGTGTCGATGAAGCTGCTCACACGGTTGGGGCCTTGGGCCCATTTAGACGCAAGGTCTTGACCTGGTGGCTGGGCTGGGTCCGGGAGCACGGTCGTTTGCGGACACAGACGGAATATTTGATGTGAGGCAAGTCGAGGTGTTTTTAAAAATCAAAGGTCATGAAACACTTTCTTGGCCATTGAGGTCTAATCCTGGCATCTGTCCTGTCTCAGCAGCGCTGGGCGCACTGGGGACCCAGCCTGTCCCAAGACTCAGGGACCCCCTTGGAGGAGGAGAGAAGGAAGGTGGACAAGGAAACAAATGCCCAGCGCCCCTCTCGCCCCGGGCACTCTGTCTCCCCCGTCACTTTCAGTTTCTTATAACGATCCTTTGGGGTCGATCGTGTTATTATTGTGATTTAAAAAATGGGCAACCCGGAGCTAAAGATGATTAAGGAACTCGTCAAAGATCACAGCGAATGCCGGCAAGTGAGACCGGGACAGACTTTGCAGTCGCCGCTTTGCAGGCAGCACACGGGGCTCCTCGGCGGCCGGCGCTTTTGTGAGGTGCCTAAGACCCTTCCAGTCAGTTCCAGCGGCCGTGCCAGGGCTCGGGAGCTGTCCTAGGGTGAGGGTGTCTCCGCTCGCACCTGTACGGTCGGCGCGCCCACAGTGCAACACGCTGGTTTTCTGCAGGGAAGCTTGATCTGGAATTTAGGGTAATGGGTGTGAACGCTCAGGTTTACGACGCTGCTGGAATAGTTGATCTGTTCCTGGATGTTGGTTGTGTGCCAGTTCTTGGGAAGGCCAGCCCTGGCACCGCCGAGGGGCACCGGAGAGACACCGGAGTGCCGGCCACGCTGACGGTGAGCATGTGACAGGCACCTGCATTCCGCGTCCCCCGCAAGTCTGGCTGGTTCTCTCCAAGAGCGTCCACTCCCGCCGGCAGGCTTCCTGGGGTGCCGTCTCTGTCCTGTGAGACCTGGAAACCTCTGCCACTGGGGATGGCCTAGGACTCCTCAGATTGGCCTGTGTGCGTGAGCCCTCGTTTAAGCATTCATTTTCACCAAAGCCCATGCTGTTGGGAGAGATTTTCAACCACCCAATAGATGCAGTGTACAAAGCGGCCTGAATTTTCTTTTCTGATTCTGGTATTTTACTCCCCATGAATGTGTGTGTGTGTGTGTGTGTGTGTGTGTGTGTGTGTGTGTGTGTGTGTGTGAGTCAGAGGTGGGGGTGTGCGCTGGTAAACTAAAGGTGCCATTAGCTGATAGGGCCTCTCCCCGGCGTCCAGCTAACGTCATTAAACACATCTGCTGTCAATAATGTGGCAGAGGTAGACAGAACATCAATCATAAACAGCGGCATCTCTCCCTTTGGGTGACGGCGTTCAGAGCATGGGTTTCTTCACTGGGTAAATACTTGAGATAAGCACCAGTTCAGTGCTGTGCTTCTTCTACTGCATAAGGCAGCCTGATTCTTTTTTTTAAATCAACATTTATGGAGCACCTACGGTGTACCAGAACCTGCAGCTGGTGTTTTTATATGTCATTGCATTTGAATATCACAACAATGTCGTGGGGTCTATAGGGCCGGTTCAGATGGGCTGGCTGGGTGCAGCCTGGGTGAGCCACCAGAGCACGGCGGAGCTCTGCTCTCGGCTCTGAGCCTCTGGCTCCGGGCACACGCTGCCCTTGCATTGTGCCCCTCCACAGGTCCCGCACTGCAAGGTCTGAATAAAAGCATCGAGTTTGGTGAGCGTGACCATGTGCCACCGCCAGACATTTGCTGGTCCCCTCCGTAGACAAAGATGGTAGGTGGTTGTGCAGGTGGTTGTTATTGTCCCTGTGTCACAGGTGAGGAAAGGGGTCCAGAACAACCTTCAGCAACTTGCCCAAGGTTATGCACCAAAGCCTAAATCACTTCCCCATCTGCGGGCTTTGTGGGCCCTGGCCACCTTGCCGCACTGAAAGGGAAAAACAAGGCCAGGTGCAACTCTTCTCAAAAGGTTAGTGCTTAATAAATATTTGTCGATGCATAAATTAACAGGCATTATCTTTTTAAAAACAACTTTATTGAGGTATAATTAATATACCATAAAATTCACCCATATTAAGTGTATAAGCCAATAATTTTTAGTGAATTTTCAGGATTGTGCAACCCTCAGCACAGTCTAGTTTTGGAATATTTCCGGCACCCCAGGAGGAAACCAGGGGTCTCTTTGCAGTCATGTTTCATTCCCACCCGGCCCCTGGCAGCCCCTCATCTGCTGTTCTTCCCCAGAGAGTGGGCTTTTGTGGGCATTTCACGTAAACAGAACCATAATCTCATTTTTTTGACCGGCTTCTTTCACTTAGCGTAATCTTTTTGGGCTCACCCGTGGTGTAGATTGCCGTTCATCCCTTTTTATTGCTGAGCAGTATTCCACCAAGTGGATTTGCCACCTTTGGTTTATCCGTTTGCCGGCTGAAGAGCATTTGGACTGTTCGCACTTTCGTGCCGTGAAGAATCATGATCCACAAACGTTTGCACCCAAGATTGGGAGTTGAACCACGTTTTCATTTATCTCGGGCAGATTCCTTGTAGTTATAATCCCTTTAAAATGCATATAGTATCCAAACTTAAGTGTAAACTGTCTTTTATCTATTTCAAAATAAAGCATTGATTTTTGAGAGCGTAAACTCTTTTCTAAACCTGACTGGGGTAAAAAAAACTTCCTATTCGAGAACTTATTAACATTCTGCAAATTCCTCACATTTATCAGTCACGCACTTGCTTTGCGTTTTAGGACACGTGGCGGTTTCATAGGAAGCCTGATTCCGGGTGAAGGGCAGAGGGGGAGAATCTGCCTTGTGGGAGAGAAGGAAGGTTTATTTCCAAATTCACAGGACCAACTAAACGGATGGCTGCCTAATGGAAGGAAGTGCTCCTCTCACTAAGTGTCCCACTGTTTCTCCCAGGAGAACAGTGACTGTCACCAATATCAGTCAGGGCCACGAATGCGAAAAACCTGAAACCAGATCTGCAGGGAGAAAAACGCCAGGAAACCCTGTGGCTCTGTTCCCCTTACTGCAGGTGGGACGAAAACGTTATACTTACAAATTTCATGTGTTAAAAGTCCTAAAGTGACAACAGAAAAAGGATCTCCAAGGCACTACGTTTGCACGTGTAACATTTGAGTATGTAGACACGAAATTAGATTTGGGTCAGCGACATCATTTGGGTGAGTGGAGATTTCTGGGCTGACTATACACTTTTCTGTGCACGAATAGTTCAAAAAGTAACCTGCACACGCGATTGGCCCCAATTTTATAAATTCGGAATACATATTTACTCGTTTTTCAATAATGAAAATGACTACAATTAATGTTAATATAAAAATATTATTTGATGAATTCTAAAAGGAAGCTTGGAAAGTTCTGGGGATGTTGTCTGTTGGACGCCATTTCCCGATTTCATGGCCAGCAGGGCTATTTCACGGGACACCTCCAAAATACAAACAGGTTTGGAAGAGACTTTTTGTCCCCCAGCCCACACCAGCTCCCAGTGTCCTGGGTGCAGATAAAAACATTATTGTTGTCTGGTAAAGACCCTCCCTGAGTATTGTCCTTCACCTGACAAATTGTTGTTCTGGAACTTTGCTCTGGAAGTTCTAGTCCTTGGTATAAAACAAGTTAAAATATTTGAAAGCAAGAGACAAGATCAACATAATTTGAAAATTATGACTGTTCATCTAGAGAACTCAAGGGGCAATGAAACTGTCCACCCGGTGGGAAAGTTTGGCAAAATATCAGTTATAGGACCACAGAGTGGATGATTTTATCACATTCGAGCACTAACCGGGACCTATGTCAACACAAGAACAGGATAGAAAGTATTATGGAAAAGAACTGCATTCCCTACAACAGGAAAACCTAAAAAAATACTAAGAAACAAATGTAATAAAAATGTAAACGATGTTGAATAAGAAAATTTCATAATCTGAAAGAAGCTTTTAATAGAGAAATGCCATATTCCTGGACAAAAACCAATATTATAAGATGCCAATTTCCCCTGAGTTAATTTACACATATTATGTGATTCCAATCAGAATGCCAAAGTTTATCTAAATGACTAAATGGTTATTGCAGTCCAAATATTTTAAAAGAATGCTAAGAGATTCTCAACTTCCAGATATCATACACTATGGGGCTGCAATAGAGAACTGAAGAGTAGAGACAGATATAGAAACAAAAAAAGCGTAGACATAGGAGAAACTGTCTAAATTATGAGCAAATGGTTAATAGCTGATGTGTGGAGCATTTCACATGATCCAGAAAAGGGTCAGGTGTTAAGCAGCCAGACCGAGGAAAAATGAAATCAAATCCCTGTCGCACACCTTATGCTAAAGCAAATCCCCCGGGGGTTGGAGTTAAGTGTAACAAGGAAAGGAGAAACTGTTCGCATGAAGGCAGGGAGGGTTATGTCTTCCTAAGAACACCAGTGTAGAAACCCTAACAGACTACCAGAGCTGATTAGAGAAAACTAAAAGAAAAGAACCATCCAGTGTTTGTGTCAGAGTTCTCCCGGGAAACAGAACCGATAGGGCATATCGGAGGGGCGGGTGGAGCCCGATCACCAGGAGTTGCCTCACATGGTGCTGGAGGAGGAACAGTCCCGTGGTCTGCATGCTGGAGACCAGGGAAGTCAGCAGTGTGATTCAGACCAAGTCAGAAGGCCTGAGAGACAGAGCTGAGGGTGCAAATCCCAGCCCGAGGGCAGCAGAGGGTGGGACGAGATGTCCCTGCTCAGCAGGGAGAAAGAAGCAGGGTCGATCCCTCCCTGTGCCTTCTAGCCCACTGGGCCTCGCGGACTGGCTGGCGCCCACCCGGGCTGGGGGGCGCTCTCCCAGGCAGACGCGCATCTCACCTGCCGCACTGCGCAGGCTCACCTGGGAGTACTGTCTACTCTGCGCGCCCAGTGGCCCAGTCAAGTGGACATTTTAAAATTAAAGATCACAGTATTTAAAAGAAAAACAGCATCAGTCAAATTAAAAGTCAAACAGAAAGCTGAGGACAATTGTAGCGCCGTCGGCTGACGAAGGGCTTATGTCCCGCACCTGGCGTAACGAGAAACCCTGCAATGAAGGGAAAGTCGTAACAAAACTCGGAAATGATATCACTAGCATTTTGTAGAAGAAATGAATAAGCATCACGATGTCCAGATTCGCTAGAAATAAAAGGATTATTTAAAATTTTTAGATTATGAATTATATCTGTTAAATTGTTTGGGATTCAAAAGAACACATGTGCCTAGTGCTGGCAGTGTTGTGGGGAGGACCCTGTGTCAGCGGCGCCTTCCTGGAAGACACACACACACACACACATACACACACACACACACACACACACACATATATACACACACACACATGAAAACACATTTTGTTATGTTTTAATACTCGCATATATATATACATGAAAAAAATCTAGTTAAATATAGAAGTATATAATACAGCCATATTTATGGAAAACATGCATGTATAGTTATAAGAAACAAATAAAGGAATTTGAAATTTTTCAATAGTGAAATTGTAGGTTAGTGTAAAAAATATTTTCTGAGTTACGGTGCTTTTTGCATTGAGCTTACTTTGTAATATAAGAAATGCTCCTTAAAATTAAAGAAGTAGAATGGTAAGTTGGAGTAGCATATACATAATTTTTTTTATTCACTAAATAATGTTTATACTTCTGAAAAGAGAAAATATTGGTCAAATGTAAGAGTCAATCTCGGTATGGCAGGCATGGAAAATAGGTAATACGAGAAAGACGGAGGCAAAACTGAATTCATGTTTTTCCATCTGCCAGTGCCTGGCAGGACATGAGCAGTTGAACGTTCTTGTGTTTTGAAATGCACGCTCGCTTTTGCAGAACGTTGGGGAGCTGAGTCTAATTACACCCCCATCACAGTTACTCCTGGAGGCACTGCCTGCCTGCAAACCCAGCACCAACCGGACGTTCTCCCTAAGGTGGCTCCACAGACCACAGACGCTGGGTTTGTGGTGAGTATGAGCATGAAATAACTTACACTCCAATGATTTTTGTGGGGATCTGAATGCAAACAGCAACTTTGCATTTTATAAAGAAATGCGTGTAAGAGCCCAGCTCAATAACCCCTTTGAAAATTCGAGCTACCCAGAGCAAAGATGAAGATGTCAAAATTAACAGGCACAAAAGACTTACTTCTGTTCAGGGGAAATCTTAATGTCCAACTTTCTGCTGGGCTGCCCCATGAAACAAGTTCGAAATTATTTTGAATGAGCATAGTTTAAAAACATTACTAAAATATTTTCTGATTTTATAGCATTTGATAAAGTCGGGAGGTCTTTTGATGTGTTTTCTTTCAAAGTGAATGGATGCTGTTTTGGCAACTTTGATATTTCATTTCAAGAGAGCATAATAAACTGTTTTCTTTGTATTGATTGAAGAAATATAGTGCTTATTTGTTTGCTGGGTTTTCCAGTAGTTATTCGATAGGTTAAAGGGCAAGGCCATCTGTTTCCTAACAGGACATTTTGTGTAAGATTTGCAAGTCCTACAGGCACCTTTAAGCGTGGATAAATATGCACTCTTGGTTTCAGATGGGTAGTTTTTTACTACCAAAGGATGATTATGTTGTGTGCCTTGAGACATTGGCTATAATATATTTCCTGTCCCTTTATTGCATTTTGGAATCATAAACAATGACTGTTTGGCTCAAAGCCATTTATTCAGCCCAAAAAGACATTATTTGCACAACAAAAATCAATAAAAATGTTACTAGGTCTGGCTGGATACTTTGCTTAACTGTGATATTTGTCTATCACTGATGGCATGCCATCTCTCGCAGGGGACTGGGGCCAAAACACAGCTATTGATCCAGTCAGCGGTGATGGATACTGGCATTTGGAAAGGGCTGCCGTGGAGAATCTCGATTAAAAAAATATTTCTAGGTTTCGCCTGCAGCGGAGTCAAGACAACCCGAGCGAGGAGCTTTTCTCTGTTCTGCTGGGTTTCTCCCTCTTGTGGTGGAGAAGCGCTCCAGACCAAAGTCATTATTGAAAGAATTAAGTCAATCTATGTTTAGCCAAAGGCTTTGGCATCACATCAAGCTCAGCTGATTTAGACACAAGCCCCTGTCATTTTCATCACCTGAGAGCATCGGGAAAGCATTTTATACTCACCGAGGGTAGCCAAGTGCCACGAGGATGGTCCGGCTTGCTTTCTCTCTCTTTTTGCATTAT
This sequence comes from Indri indri, assembly GCA_004363605.1. NCBI lineage: Eukaryota > Metazoa > Chordata > Mammalia > Primates > Indriidae > Indri > Indri indri. The sequence goes on along the minus strand of RJWJ010013885.1, from coordinate 2,734 downwards.
CTGTTTGTGCCTAGAAGAACAGGACTGACTGCTTCCCCTCTAAATTACTGACCAGGCAGCATCACTTCTGAAATGAGCAACTCAGTTGAGACTAAAGGTGCCACCAAAACTGGGCCGGGTGATACAGAAACATACCAAGTAGGTTACAGACAATCTACTGCACTGAGCTGGAGGAAGAAAATGACATATTATCCTCCAGTCCCATACATTTAAAATATGAAATTGTTTTTCATCTTTCACGTGATATCTCCCCATCTCCACCATAGAGCCGCGCTGGCATAGAGGGTTGAAAATACTTTTATTTCTTTTTACTTCATTTCATTTCATTTATTTATTCACGTATTTAAGACGCCGTGGAAAATGGAGCTGTTGGAATAGAGGCCAGCGCTCAGGATGACGACGTGCCGGCCGGGAGCCGCCATCGGGGCGCAGGCTGGAGCCAGCTCCACGGTGCTGGGGCAGGTGCAGCGCCGGACGCAGAACTGGACTGAGCGCGGCGCGTGTGTCAGGCTCCCGGCGACGGCTGTTCCCGGATCCCGAGTCTCACCGCGAAGCAGTGCAGCTGGTTGTCCGACCGGCCTGCAGGATATTTCTTTAAATCCTCTGGACACTGCCGTGTGGGGCCTGCGGGGCAGAGTCTGACTGTGCTGGACTCTTGTCCTTCTGTTTTCAAACCAGAGACTGACCGTGAAGTCCACACGTCACTATTATTGTATTTTAATATCTTAAATGCTCTGCACGGGGTGGAAATAATTAGAATTAGCAATGCAAAACCAACTGCCGTTGCCAGCGTTGGCTGTTTTCAGGTGAGAAATCTGGGCTGGTGATTTAGAGCGAGCTGCGAAGCTGCACAGTGATTTCTCTCTGTAAACAGTGAAGCTTCCTGTACGTTTTGCCGCTCAGATCCTGTTTAATATATGCATGTTTTACACTACTGATGCATGATTTTTTTCTATTGTTCACTTCACGTGTGATCTTCTAAACTTTTAGTATGGCTACCTTTGCAAGGAGACAAAAAAATGTCATATTACAATAATTCAAAGCATGGTTTACAGAGGTTGAATGACTAACAAGACTCTTAGAGCATGGTAATTGCATTTCCTGATTGCAAAAGTATATGTAATGTAGTATGTATACACCTTATATATGTGGAAGTATGTAAAGTACATGTAGACATATATCTGTACACTGCACACGGTCATGTGTGTGCACATGCGCGTGCGTGCAGCCATTTCCTGGCTTAGGTCATATTTAAGGCATTTACCGTGAACATATTCTTAAAAGTATATTTTCTGTGATGCCAGCTTCGTTAATTTTAACGTGCTCGCGTGAGTGGACCTCTTGAAGTTAGCATTTCAGGTGACCGCTGGGCTACGGCTTTCACAGGTGCCAGAAACCCATCTCCTACAGGTTCCCGGCGGGAGGATGCACGCACCGCTCCCGGCTCCCAGAGTGCCACTCCCAGGCACCGTTCATGTTCACTGTCCTGCACCCGCGTGCTCACCAATGACTGAAACTTACCTCCTTTTATCTTGCCGTAGAGACAGATCAAGCAGGCCTTCCGAGGGTGAAGCAGATGCTCTCTGAACACTGGGAGGAAACGCAACCCCGGGGCATGTTCCTCGTGTAACAGCTCATTCCCAGTTAACAGAATAAATGCTATGAAGCCCTTGTAAATGGAATGAACAGTCAGCTCTAAATAGGTTTTGTCTTATCCTGCTGGTTCTCCTAAAAATTTAAATGGGCTTTTAAAAATGTCTATTTTGCAAGTTGAAGAACAGACCGGCGGATGTGCCCATCTCTGGCTACGCTTCAGCACGGGGTGTTGCATTTTTAAAACTCATTCCCATCTGGATTTGGCCCATTTCTTTTAGTTCCTTTTGTGAGTAGATTTTATATTGATGGCTCCGATGCAAGATCTTGAATTTTCATTCCTGATAAAATGGGCAACTATCTCTTCCTGATAGCGCAGAATCCTGGGTTGCATATTGGGCAGGAACGTGTTTGTGTTTGGGAGGTGTTCCAAGAACAATAGATTGTTGATGTTGTTTTTAATCAGCTGAGAAAATGGCCTAATTAGAGGACTTTAACAAAGATTTGCTGAATGGCTGTTGAAGGGAAAGTGCATTAGTTTAAGTTTAATACTCAATCTAGTTAATTGGAGTTAAATTGTCTTTTCAATAGCTAATCCAGCAGAGTGTGAATGGTAAATTATCTTCATCTGAACAATAAAACGACCACCAGCCTGGGATTATTTTTGGAGGCGCGTGGGCCAAGGATAATGTCTGCTCTGCGAGTCAATCCCAGTCTGCCACTGAGATGACTTCGTGGATTTCTAGCAGTGCCTCCGTCCCTGCCCCTCGAGGGGACCAGTCTGTGCTGCTGTTAAGGGAGAGCGTCACTGTGAGGTGTCAAAACCTTCTGGGGACGAGAAATCCATTTAGCATGAAATTCATCGGCAGGTGTAGGACCTTGCCGAGATACCTTATTCTGATGATGCTTGAGCGATCTGAGCAGCGGCTGTAACACGTGGCTGAGATGGAGTAAATACTTTTCTACTCCCTGATCGATTCTATTGATCGTCATTAAGGCAGCACGCTCAAAACAATGAAGTGGTTTCGCATTTCCAGGCTCCAGGTGGAGCTTCCAGGCTCCAGCATCTTCTCCTTTCCAGTTAAGAGCATCATTAAATGTATGAGCAAACAGCACATGGAGAGGCCAAGTGTTTTATTAA
>RJWJ010013884.1:0-38821 GCA_004363605.1 Indri indri | reverse complement strand
AATATCCACATTATTGTCACTTCCTCCTCAACCCCATTGTCACTATCAATGCTTCCATGGACTATAGCAATAAATTAATGACCAATTTCCTGCTTTCTAACTGTGTAACCTTCTCTTTGTCTGACTTCTAAAATAGGGTGTGGGATATGATTCCATAGAGAACAAAAACACTATAATTTCTATGACAGTTTTAATATGGCCCCAAATTCTCTGCCCTTTTCCCACTGAGAGGTGGGACCTATGCCTGCTCCCCCTGAAGTTGGGATCTGTGACTACTTGACCGCTAGAATATGTAGGCATGATACTGTGCCAATTTCCAGGCACCAGACTTAAGAAATTGGCAATTTTACTAACTACTCGTTGGAGGTTTGCTCTTCAGTGTAGCCCCCATGTCTGCGGAGAGGCTCATGTGGAAAGGAACCGTCAGACAGCACTAATGGGCAAGGCATTGGAGTAAACAATCACATAATTTGATCTGCCAACCTCAATCGAGCTATCTCAGCTGACATCATATAGGGAAGAGACGAACTGTTTCCACCAACCCCTGACCTGAATGTAAAATCATGAACAAAATTAAAGATTATTATTGTGTTAAACTACTCTATTCAGGAATTTTTTATGCTATAATAGATAACAGATACAACCTCTATTTTATGTGAAAATGTATTTACATTAGAATTTTTTTTTTTCCAGAGACAGGGTCTTACCCTGTCATTCAGGCTAGAGTGCAGTGGCCAATCATAGCATAATAGGTAATCTCAGAGAAGGCTGAATTTATAATATATTTATAACATGAACTGTGTTTTTATTTTTGTGAAAAATACATTATAAGGTATGTCTAACAGTATATAGATATTCTTGCTCATGACTTTATACTAGATGCCACATTCTACTACTGTAGAAAAGCTACAGGATGGGCCAAGTGTGGTGGCTCATCCTGTTATCATAGCACTTTGGGAGGCCGAGAAGAGAGGATTGCTTGAGGAGTTCGAAACCAGCCCGTGCAACATAGTAAGACCCTGTCTCTACAAAAAATAGGAAAATTAGCTGGGTGTGGTGGTGTGTGCCTATAGTATCAGCCACTGGGGAGGCTGAGGCAGGAGGGTTGCTCGAGTCCAGGAGTTTGAGGTTGCAGTGAGCTATGCTGAAGCCACTGTGCTCTAGCCTGGGCAAAGGGCAAGACCCTGTCTCACAAGAACTTTTAAAAAAGGCAAAAAATAAAAACAAAGAAAAGCTAAAGGAAAGTTTCTGAGGGACATTTTAAAAATCCGTTATAAACATCACTCAAAAATTTTGCAGTTAGTGTGGCAAATTTCAAACATGTAGTGGTAATCTGAGAAAGGCTGACATTAGGATTGCCATCCTAGGAGGAGATGTTTATTGCGGGTTATAAACTCTGGCTTGGATCAGTCAGCAATTGCAAAGTTGAGTATTTGAGGTAAAGAGTATATTCTTATCAGAAAAACAGCCTGACAGAACTCTTTGTAAACATGGATACAAAGATGAATATTTTGTCTGAATTTGAACAAATGTTCTTTGCCATATAAGATGCTGTGGGGAGATAGCTCTCCATGGTCTCTTGAATTTCTGTATGTCTTATAAGCAGAGGCCTTAACAACCTTTTCCCCAGATTATATTTTCATGGATTTTTGTAAAGCAAAAGACATGGTTGTTTACTGTCCTGTGCAACAAAGATGGTGTGTCCGTCTGTGACCAATAGGACAGGCTAGCTTATAGCCCATTATAAAAGATGGGATAAAGCACAAAACTTGCCAAGTTAAAAGATGTGAACAATCCTCTGCAAACTTGGATATGGTTGTGCACAGGTTCGAGGATTTCTCTACAGGCTCTTTAGGCAGAAACTAATTGTTATACTCGGCCCTTCCTTGCCACCATACAACAAAAAGGAGGTAAAAAAATAATGAATTTTGAAGAGAATTGGCTTAGATGATGAAATAAATGGTCAGTATATCTTGTGGAGAAAGATAAAAAGACTTCAATCCTTTCATTTGGAGGTGATCATTTATAACCTGAGTCTGATGCTACAAAGCCATGATAGAGGATAGTAAATGAAAAGGTGGTGCTTTCATTCCTAAAATTTTTCTAGGAGAATGGGGACCATGACCTTTTAAAGAATTTATACACTAATTACAAAATTGCTCTAAGGTGAAAAAACAGGACCTAATCTACCTATGCCCTTTGAATAATTATGGTTTTATGAAATTTGCTTAAGTCTCTTCCATCACATTCTTTTTGATTTTATCTTTTCAAGGCAATCTCATGACCTTAACTTGACTTCCTAAACAGGTTTCTTCCAGTGAGAGAGAGAAATACATTGATAGCAAATGAGAGGAGGATTATCTAGGTAGTTATAATTCCCATGGAAAATGAATTTATTGACCTTCTGTTTAACAAATTAGCATTCTGTGAATTTGCTTAGCCTATGTCAGGCTGTTAGGGCCTCATAACCATTCAATCATAGAAAAAAGGACCAGAAACTGAGACACTTAAGAACAATGTTATAGACCACCAAAGGAAATCTGACTCTGTGGGTGATCTAGGATTTACAAATACAAGCTATATTGTTCCCTATTACTTTACGTCGGTTACTGAATACTGATGAGGAGACATACTGACCTTGGCATATCAGTAATGCCCAAAATGCAACACAACTAACTTTGCAAAATGCAATTAGCTAAATGGGTTATTAATATAATCATTGCTGTGGGCACTAATTAAGATGAAAATTAATTTCATGACCTGGTATAAGAAAATATCTAATCACATAAATTATCACTGTTATAGAAAACTGTTTGCCTTAGGAAGCCACATCTTTAGAAGAAAGGGAATAAACCACCTTACCAAAACTTCATCAAAATTTTTCATAGGCACCTAATTATTTAATTTGCATTAAATACATATTAAACGCTTTATAAGATTTTATATGACAAATATCATGGTTAAAAATGATATAAGTTTACTTTCTGAATTTTTTCCAGACTCTTTCTTTAAAATATGTGGAAATCCAGATAAATTATAGACTACTTAAAACACTGTAATTTTTATCATTTGTAGTTGTTTTTTAAAAAATATCTAGGTGAGTAAGAATTCCCCGCTAATTCTTCAAAGTTGTCAGCTTTTAAGTGGATATATAGCAACCCAAGGTAGAAAGAAAACTTTATAAGAGTTGACTTACTTAGAATAAAGTTTCATTTATAAAGCATTCAGTCACTTATGAAATATTGGTTGAATTTCCTCTGACCTGTACACCAGAAAAGCAAAGTAATCTAGATGAAAAACATATGCTTGTTCTGTACAGAAATAAAAGCAACTGGGCCCCTGCCCTTTGGGAGATTATAAACCAGTGACATGAATCAATCGTTTCAACATAAAGCTATTAGTGATAAAATAGAGTCATAAACACATTAATAAGTAATCCAAATTCAAAAGCTGGTTTAACTTCTGTGATAGTTCTGTAAAAGAAGTTGCTCAAATGATTAATGTATTTTAGGGAATACATACTTGGGATAAAATTAAGGATGGCATTAGAATGTTACTGGCAGATGAGGAGTATAATTAAGTTTAATATTTTTTTAGAAATTCTTAGGAATAGCAAAGAGTAGTTGAAGAAATATATTCTCAGTCAAAACTGAGAATTAAAAGTAAAGGAGTGGGGAAAATGAAGCAGTCAGGTTAACAGTAACAGGCATTAAGACGTGGAAAAGAGAACATGTAACTTTTGATCACATGAAACCAATATGATACATGATATTTATTCTTTTGGAAGAAAGATTCCACCGTATTCACATGAAATTGTCCTGGATCAGCCCATATTAAGCAACACAATGAAAGAAAGAACAATAAATGAGAATAGCTATTGTCTGGTCCAGAAGAGCAGACCCCAATCAGGAAGTTGATGGGAAGGGATCTTGGGTAGATTAAAGAGAGAGAACAGAAGTGGGATTTCTGATTTTGTATACATATGTCATGCCCAGTCGGAAAGCATGAAGAAGCTTCATCCTGTGTATATTAATACTTGTCTTTCTGCTACTGCCATAGTCACAAGGAAATGTGACACGTTCAGGCAAAGTGACACCTTGTCTCATTTCAGTGTCTCTGTGTGAATAACTCCCAGGATGGAGACAGCAGAGGTCATCATTTTGGTGGTGGTTTAGAAGCAGAACTGGGATTGCAGCGGTTACATCACATCTGTCCTTTTCCTGAGGAAAACACAGAAAACAATCAACGGCTACTTCTGGGAGCAGCAGGCACTAATTCGGTCATTTCTTGAAAAGATAGGGAAAATAAAACGGAAGAAACAATAGGAAGACAATTTATTTCCTCAAGATCATTAGGATAAATTTGACCTAATACCTTTTGAATAGTCATAAAAATCTCTATAAGATTTTTAAAGAGAAGTTTAAGACATTTTGTACACTTGGTATTTTTCCTTTTACGTTTCCTGTTACCCTCTCAAGCCACTCTTCCATCAGGCTAAAAGCAATTCTACTCCTACGTTTTTGTTTTTGTTTTTCTTTTTGAAAAGTGTCTACAATTACCTAAATTTTGCTAACACCAATAGTCGAATTTCAGCTCTTCAGTTCCTAAACTCAAAGCAGTATTTAAAACAGTTTTTCTCACTCCCTGTTCCTTGGACACTTTTCTTGCCAGGGTTTTGTGAAAGCATATTCAGAGATGAGGACAATTATTACTAACTTTTTTTGCTTTGTTTTGAGGCATGTGGACAAGAGGTATTTCCCACAAGTGGAAAATGATATTTTTGGCATCCTTATTCTAAACAATTCTGATGCTATATTGACAGAGAAGGGTCAGTATTAAAGTGTAAGTCACCTGAAGGAGAGCTGGATTCAGTGTTTTAGAAAGTAGGAGAAAGATGTGTTGGTAACCTTTCTGCCCTTGGTTATTTCTACTTTCTTTCTCTACTTTTATCATGTGCTTTCAAAGATTCCTGTGTTAAAGAAATTCTAAGAATAGCCTCACGAATTATGAAGGATCTCCAATAGGTTATAAAATATTAGAACAGTGAATAACTATTTCTAGTGATCGTGTTAATGAAATAAGATTTGATATATTGTTGGTATCAGACAACATGGTATCATGAGAAATAAATGAGATTATTTATTGAAATTTGTTGTGCTATCTCAATCAATAGCGTAGATTTTATAACAAAACTATGATAAACATACCTAGACTTTGTCAGTTACCCACTGCTCAAATGATTTTAACATACTGGCTTTTCTTAAATGTACTGACCAGTTGCAATGAAAAAAGATGAAGACTGTAGGAGCTAATGAAATATTCATTTATTTCTATGGTTAATGGGATCTTTAGATTGCATTCTTAAAGACAGATAAACGAAACTGTAAATATAAAATTCGCCTTTAACTACAGAAATAAAATGTCAGCCTAATGAGAAAAATCTTATGAAACAAATTTCTAACACTTATGAGAAAAAAAATTGCATAAAATGAACTTACTAGTATTTGTTTTATTGCCTGATGAAAATGTTGGAAAACAAACATCATTTGAAACTGGTTTGGTTAAAAGGCATACAATTAAAACCTTCCTTCAATGAACTGAATCGTGTGACAAATAGAGATCTAGTGTTCCAAGAATCAGGATTTTTTATTTAAGCTATTTACATTAGGAATCGCATTTTTATATTTTTCAAAAATTGTATTGGTTGGCATCAAATCTTGATTGCTGATTTCCTACAAAAGAAATGAAAATTGAAAAATTCTCTGGTTGAAGAAGTCTAGGTCTGATTGTGGGAGCACATCAAGAACTGGGCATACTCAACAGGTAACCCCCTGCAGGACTCTCATCAAGAAAACTACAATCAGCTTTTGGAAAAAAAGTTCTATTTGCAGCCACATACCAAATTTATTTTTCTATCTCTTTGTCATCATTGAACTTAGTGGATTGACTCCACAAGTTAAATTCTTATTCACTCCTAAACAAGCTGAATTTCCTTCCCTAGTATACAAGAGAAAATACAAAATAAGAGAAAAACATTTTGATCTATTTACATTTTAATCACTCCCTTGGAAGAAGTTGATATTATTCGACTAATGCTAACTTGTTACTCACCCCTGGACTTCTCGTTTTCACTCTCCTCTTTTTACATCTTTTTTTCCACCAACTCTTTATTTGTTGGTAGTCCTTGAGTTTCTAAATTTAGTTTTCTCTAACATGTTCCTACAGGAGAAAATCATCCATGACTTTACCTATTGCCAAAATTCGAGAAGCTGTCAAATCTATACTTTCAGGTCTAACTCTCCTCTGAATTTCACACCCAAATTCCACTGCACGTTGAATTTCCCAGAGATGACTCAAACAAACATGACCAAGGCTGAGCTCGTTATCTCCCTCCATGCCTTCGAATTGCTCCTCAGCCCAGGCATGCCATAGAAATGATCCTTCCAAGGAAAATTTTGTTTTTCTTGCATTTAGTTACTTCTCTCTGAGAAGCCATGTTTCTCCTCTGTCACTAATTTGTCATTCATGAATCAAAATTTTCTTTTACATCCACATCTTGTCTTGTTTTAAGGCTTTGTTTTCTCCCACATAAATAACGGAAATGTTCTAACTCATCTCCATTCTCCTAATTTCTCTCTACTTGAGTGGCTAAAACTTGATCTTTTTTCATTTTCCATTGTAAAGCAAACAAAAAATCTTCCAGTAACTCTCCTTTGCTTTCAGTCTAAATCTATACACATTTCAACTTATTCAAAGTTTTATATGAATAAACCTGTGCATTTAAGACTCATTTTTTTTCTAAACCTGTGTTATGCTTAATACATCTGACATATTGAGCTCCTTGCACATATAAAGTAATTCAGGCAGTTTCTGCATTTTAAGACTTTGGACATGTTACTATTTATTTCCAGAGAAATCTCTCCATATCTTTTTAATTCAAATCCATAATCAGTCTTAGGATATGATAAGAGGGTAGGATACAAAATTGAGAGAGTAAAAATTAGCTTGCTACTCCAATATTTACTGTTTCTCCTTTCCTAGTTTCTACCTGAAAATTGCTATTTGGTTATCTCTATCATTTGTCTGTAGGCTCTAGAATTATAAGACTTTAATAGACATCTTACAACTTGATCTTTCCAAATGAACATCAGACTTAAATGGATCTAAATTATCATTTGATCATTGCTTCTCAAATTTAATGAGCACACACAGATTTGCTAAGATGTTTTTGATAGCGAAGGTACGGGATGGGACCTGAGACTTTCATTCCTGACAAGTTCACAGGTGATAACAATGTTGCAGATCTAAAGACTGCACTCTGAATAGTCAGAGTCTAGAACAGTTTTCCTTAAACTTTAGTAATTATAAAGTTCTTCATATATACTTATTAAATATGAAAGCTCTGGAGCCCCAAGACACAGAGATTCCAATCCATTAAGTCTGGGGTATCTGTATTTCAATAAACTCCCATTTGTGGATTAAAATTAGAGAAATAGTTGCCTAGAGGAAAAATGGATGACAATCATTCTTATCGAATTGAAGGTTAGCTTTATCATCATTGTGATTCTGTTTGCATAATTAATAACACAGGAATCGGTACTTTTTTATATCACAAGGATAGATACTTAAATATTAAGATAATACTCTTCCCTTAACTTCTCTGTATAGAGTAAATTCGAAATGCCTACATGCATTCAGAAGAAATGTAACTTAATTCACATTTAAACATTTTATTAATGTCATTTTCTTAATGTCAAATGTATAGTATTTCCAATATTACACTAAGTAAAAACACATTGCAATAAACATTTTCTAAGAGTACATTGAGTTAGAATGGCTTGATTATTTTCAAAGAACAAAAGTTCAGGCTTCTTAAAGCAAAGAAGCTGTCTTTTAAAGTGTATGTAAAATAAGAGGAAATCTTCTTTCATGGAACTATACAAAAAATCCTCTAGGTGACACATATTACAAAAAGGAAATATATATGTTTGTGTATATGTATATCCTACATATATGAATGTGTGTATGCATATATATTACATATATGTATATAAATCATATTTGCATTTTATCTACAAATGGTGCACGAGTGGGCAAGTTACAAACAAGGAAGACCAGGTAGAAAGTTCTTGCACTGATTCAGGTGAAAGATGGTAACAGCATAGTGGCAGTAGTAGATGAAGAGAAAGAAACAGAATTGTAAAATATTCAACAGGTGGAATCAACAAAACTTAGTCTTTTGTTGGTTGTAGACTGTAAAGCAGTTAATTTCTGGACTTAATAAATCTGACATGCTTATAAGACCTGCAGACAGAAGGATATGTGGACTTAGGAATTTTGAGAGAAGACTGAGAGATGGTTTTCAGAGTCAGCAATATCCAAAGGGAAATTGGGAATCTTTATACAGTGGATTGGATCATGGAAAATCCAGAGAGCAATACAAAAAGAAGGCCTGGCATACAGCCAGCAGTATTGTCAGTATTGTCAGCATTTAAAGGGAGAGTTGGGGGACCAAAGAAGACCAAGAATAATTTTCCACAGAAATAAAAGAAAAAATCAGCTGGGAGTTATGTTTTGGTTGCTAAGAGAGGAGAGTATGAGAATGAAAACCCCTCACCGTTCCTTCACCTGTTGACCTAAATGGACATTTAATTCCTTTCCAAATGATAACAAGTTTGTTTTCTTTTTTGTTCTGTACGAACTTGAATTATTTGGCCAGAAGATTACTCCTTACCCAGGGTAGGCATAGTTTTCCTTTAGGTAATTTTTGAAAGGCTGTTTAGTCAGGCCAGTCTTCCAAACCTCGGTCCTCACTATTCTGTATCTCCGCAGTGTTCCAGTCTTATTATAAGTAAAAGTAATTATACCATATTAGAAGTCATAATATTTTTACAAGTAATCAAGAAATTAGAAATGTCTGCACTAAAGCAACTATCAGCAGCAAAGCAAACAATTCAATCATGTCTATCTTTGCTTTAATGGAAATCACAACTGAGAAGAAAATGAGAGGTTATTACGCAACCTTTATAGAAGAGCTCTTTTGCTTTTCATGAAATATTTCTCCTTGGTGAAAGAACCAGGATACTGAAGGATACCAATAACACAAAGAAACCATAAACCTTTTGTAATTCTTGGAGTTGAATTCTTCCAGCAAACGAAATGTATTTTATTATGGGTTAGTAATAGCCATGCAGAGAAATCACTCACAAAAAATAGCAGCGCGCTTGGGGAGGATGATCAGTTATCGGACAAGCTAAGTGGAACAGAAGTGCTTCTATCTGCTTCTGCCCGCATCTACTACAAATTTCTGCATAAAATTTGCATTTAGACTCCTTATATAATAAGTAATTAAATTTCAAATGACTGTTTATATTTTTCAAGCTGCAAATGCAATGCAATGTGTATTTATTACTTAAACTACATTTTATTTTTTCCATCTAATTAATATATGTACATAGTTAAAAAGCTAATAGTGCAGACTTAAAAGAAAAGCAACAGTCCACTTTGTAACTGCAGTCCCTTTTAAAAAAGATAATCATGTTTAAATGCTGGCTAATTTCTAATTTCAAATAAACAATACATGTATTACTAGAATTATTTAGTTAGCGAGTTTAGACAATATCTATTAATTTACTAAACTATTCCTTTCACTCTTTCCACATCTTTCTAATATAGCTATTACTAATTTTAGTGTTCTTATCTGTTAATTTTGCAACCTTATATAATTTTTAAAATACTTTTGTACTATTAACCCTAAAGAGAATATATTAATTCCTTATTTGATTAGGGTAAGATATTAATATGCAGAAGTTAATATTTGATGTACTTAACACCGTTCAGAGAAGGGCACTATTCGAAATCGCCAGTCAGGACGGACGCAGCAGCAGAAGGCTCCCCCTCCCCTTTGCCCATCTCCTCACTTTCAAACTCTCAGCCTCTGTCATCCCTGTGTTTCTTTTTATCATTTAAAAAATTGGTTAATTTTACCTACTCTTCTAAAACCCTAAGGTTGATATGTGTATTTTTGTCTGTAATATTTTATTCTGCATTTTGTTTTTCAAACTTAGCTACATCACTGACAGATCTGGGGCACTTTTATTACAGGTCATGCCTGGGCCTTGGTACCAGACATTCTACTTCGACTGTTTTGAAGTCGGGGTTAAGAACTATTGGTCTATAGCTCAAACAGAAATTGTGGAACCAAATATACAGTGTTTTCAATGCCTTTATATAATATTCACAACTAAGGATTGCATTCCCCTACGTGGAGAATGATGTGTGTGTCTGTGTGTGTGTGTGTGTGTGTGTGTGTGTGTTACTTTATTTTATGCAGTGCACCCTCTAATTAGCCACTATCATCGGCTACTTTGTTGAAGCATTTTTGTCTTATTTTTCCTGAAAACTCTATTATCTGTCACTCCAATCCTCTAAGACCTACCACATATAAACATATTTTTATTGATTTGACATGTAATTCTTAGATGAAAGTCACTCTCATTTAGAAATACGAAGGTATTGTTAGTTGTGTAGTTTTGCTGATGAGGACTCTAATGCAATCTTGGTCTTCTGTAGCTAATATATTTCATTCTCCAAAATTTTTAGAGGTGTCTCTACATTATTGATTCTATAAATTTCACAATATTTGCCAATGTGTAGATGTTTGTTGAAAATTTTTGCTCTGTGTACCTGGTGGTTGCTTTAATGGCTGCCACAGTTTGAAAAGCCCCTTGGGTTATCCTCTTCTTGTTCCTTTCTTTAGTTTTCTTTCTTCTCTATTTCTAATACTTTTATTCGTATCATGTAGTTGATGTGGATGGTTTGAAGGGGGTTGATTCATGGATCCATTTCTGTACTTTCAGCTAAACCTCCTTCTACAGATGCATCTCGCACTACCACCCACCGCCTGGTGTTCGCGAGTCCTGATTTACAGGAGCTTGGCAGAGTCCATTCAAGTAATCTCCACTGTTATCTTTTCATTGTATTTAGAGAAATTGAACCAAGTAGAAAATGTTGGACTTCTTAAATATTGGACAAAGTAGTAAGCTATTATAATAAGTGACTACAAGCTACTAGATTCCCTTAGATTTCTTTGTTGCATTTGCTTTTTCTTTTTATTCATTTCCTGATGTTTCCACATTACTATTTTTTCCTTGCTATGGTTCTTATTCAACTATGCTTATTAGGGCTTGCTCTCCCACTTTTTATGCAAATTTTACACTTGAGATTTTGAGTTTTGTTTTTGGAGAGACATAAATATATCATTTTCATGCTCAAGTACATTTTCTCTGTTCAAGATGACCATCATGCATTCTATTTAGTGTGTCAGAGGTAAAATGTGATGGAAGTACTTAATGTGATAGAGCAAAAGGATTACTGAATATGGAATGAGAAACCCTGGATGTCAGTTTAATCTGCAATTTAGGTAAGTTATTAAAACTCTCTAAAACTTATATTAATGATTTGTAAAATGAGGTTTAGCATATATTCTTATTGACTATTACATGAAACAGCTCTAGAAACTTGTAAAGTGCATCGAATCTACAATGTTAGCAGGTGAAATAATTTTATGTGAATATTGCTTTGTTTTTACTGAAAGAACGGATTTTCTACATTGTGCTGTAGTTCATAATAAATTGCCATTAACTGTTTAAAAGGATGCATTTTACAAACCTTTCTCTTGCTACAAATACTATTATTTAAATTTGGAGGCACTTCCTATAAGAGTACTTGAGTAATTTAAATGAGTTACTTTCATACACTGTGACAGGTCTGTAAATTGTTGTATTGATCTGCAGGAGTTCTGTGTATTCTATAAAGTATTAGATGAGACAATGCATAAATATAAATCTTGAGAGTATTTTAAAAAGAAACACAAAAAGCATCTTTTATATGTTTATTACTATAGCCAGGGTTGTTCAGTTGATTAATTAGGTCTTCAATATATGGACTTATTTTATTTATATACTCCTCTTTTGAAGTAGTATGTAAGGTGGACTTTTTTTTTCTCTTCTGCAGATCAAATCATGTGTATAAAACACTGGTGCAGGGGGAAGAGCAACAATATTTCAGCTGAATAGTTTTCAATTAATCAGCCCAGGAGGAGATGATATGAATTGGAAATTCATAAGTTCAAAGAATATCTGATGAGTTTTGACAGAAGGCGCATTATCTACTAAATATTTTTAGCATCTAACTCAGATACCATGAAAGCAAATACTTATCATCTAAATCAAATACTATGGACCTTATTAATAAAAAGTAGAGCAGATTTTTAAAATATAACATTTCATTACATTTTTTGCTATGCAATTTATTATACAGGTGACAATACAACTTCAAGGTAGTTAGGTATTATTGACATCAGAGCCTAAAGTTCAATAACATTGTTGGTGCACCAATACATTTACTGGATCCATGTTTTATTAAAAGTAATGTAAACTTCCACCCATCACTTACATTTTCTGTTTTATTTTGGAGTGTTACCAGGGTACAAATGTTTTGGTTTCATGGATTGCTTTTGTACTGCTTGATTCAAAGTTATAAGTGTGCCCATCACCCAGATAGTGTACATTGTGCCCATTAGGTATGGTTTCATTCATCCTCTCCTTCTGCCTCCTACCTGTATGATTTCCATTGAGTTTTACTTCCATCTGTGTACATAAGTGTTGATTGGTTAGGTACAATTTAATAGTGAGTACATGTGGGGTTTGTTTTTCCATTCTTGTGATACTTAGGACAGTGGTCTCCAATTCTATCCAGATTATTGCAAAAGGTATTAATTCATTTTTTATGGCTGAGTAGTACTCCATGGTATACACATAGCACATTTTATTAATCCACTCATAAATTGATGGGTACTTGGGTTGATTCTACATTTTTGGGATTGTGAATTGTGCTACAATAAACATTCAAGTGTAAGTATCTTTTTGGTAAAATGATTTTTTTTTCCTATGGGTGAATACCCAGTAGTGGGATTGCTGGATCAAATGGTAGGTCCACTTTTAGTTTTTGGAGTAATCTCCATACTATTTTCCATGGAGGTTGCACTAGTTTTCACCAACAGTATATAAGTATTCCTTTCTTTCTGCATCCATGCCAGCATCTATTGTTTTGGGACTTTTTGATAAAAGTCATTCTCACTGGGGTTAGGTGATATCTCATTGTGGTTTTGATTTACATTTCTCTGATGCTTAATGATGTTGAGCATTTTTTCACGTGTTTATTGGTCATTAGTCTATCTTCTTTTGAAAACCTTCTGGTCATGTTTTTTGCCCAATAAATATCAGCAACATTTTTTGCAGATCTAGAAAAATAAGTCAACTCTTCATATGAAACCAGAAAAGACTCCACATAGCCAAAGTAACCTTAAGCAAAAGAACAAATCTGGAGGCATTGCTTTACTAGACTTTAAGCTATACTACAGGCTATGGTAAACAAACAGCCTGGTCCTGGCACAAAAAATAGAGACAGACTAATGGAACAGAACAGAGAATCCAAACATAAAACTGTCCACATATTGCCATCTGATCTTTGACAAAGTAGACAACAATATACACTGGGGAAAAGAATCCCTATTCAATAAATGGTGCTGGGAAAATTAGATGGCTACATGTAGAAGACTGAAAGAGGATCCATATCTCTCACCACTCCCCAAAATTAATTCAAGACACATAAAAGAATTAAATCTAAGACATGAAACCATAAAAATTGTAGAAGAAAATGAAGGAAAAACTCTTCTAGATATAGGCCTAGGCAAAGAATTTACAAAGGAGAACCCAAGGGCAATCACAGCAACAACAAAAATAAATAAATGGGACTAGATTAAATTAAAAAAAACTTCTGCACAGCTGAAGAAACAATCAACAGAGCAAATAGAGAAAATATTCACATACTATACATTCAATAAAGGCTAATAGCCAGAATCTACAAAGAACTCAAGGAAATCAGCAAGAAAAATATCAAACAGTCACTTGGCATCTGGCCAAGCAAGTTCCACCATTTCCTAGAACTCAATACACCAAACCACAGAATAACTTTCTAGGTCACACATGATAAACTATCTCTCACGTGCCCTATAACAAAATTTTCAAAAAGATAGGTGCCCTACAGTCAGTAATATGAGGTTTAATTATGTTTTACTTCTCAGATGAGTGACAGGTCTTAATGGGTACCTAAAAGTGACAAGAACTTGTTGAAAATGCATTTTTGGTCCCTAAGAACTATCTCCCCAGCGATGGACCTGTAAGACATCTGTTTAAGATTACTTTGCTTTTAATTGTGCTTTTTAAGACACACATGTATGTATAGACTTTCAGATGATTTTGTTGTTCCTAAAAGGATTGTCGTACAAAGTTAATCTAAGATGAGGTGGAATGGGCTAAAATGTTCTCTGTTGGGGTTGCCTCAGTTTCACAATCTCATGGAGAGGAGTGTAGATGCTTGGTTCAGCATATGTGTGTTCTGAAAAATACTGTTTCACTCTGTTACTTGTAAGGATTTTGACTATAATGAAAAAAAAATAAGATATTTTGACTTTTTATGAGATAACTTTATCTAGCTGTGAGTCTTATCACTTATTACCAGTTAATGCACAATTGTTTCACTCTTAATTCCACCAACCAAACTTGTTTTAAGTCCAAGCTAATCCATTGCAATAATCAAATGCTATGAATTTAGAAATTTATCTATTTTATCAATAGTCTGATCTTAAGGATCTAACTCACTCTATTGCATATTGAGCCAAGAAAAATAATGGTCTTAGGTCATCCGGGTATTTCAATCTGTTCAAGTAATAATTTAAGTATACAGTGTGATAAAAACGACAGGCCTGAAGCTCTGACTTGGGTGGGGCAAAGGAAATATACGTGACCTAAACATTTGTATCATCGTAATATGCTTAAATAAAAAAAAAAAAAAAAAAAAAAAAGAAATCCTATAGGTGCCCCTTCTCGGTTCTGTTTCCCATTTTCTTTTCTGTAATGGTGACTATATCATTAAATTGTTTTTCATTCCAAAAAACAAAAGCTACAAAATTATAACTGGAAAGGTCTATCAACTCTGCATCTAGAGTGATTCCTTAAAAAGGATGATAAAAGGAGCCTTTGGAGTCAAAATTCCAAAGTTTGATTCCAATTTGCCCATTTCTTAACAATGTCTTCTTGGCTAAGTGACAACCATTTTAAGCTTCATTTGCTTTATTATTATTATTATTATTAGACAGATTTCACTCTGTTGCTTGGGCTAGAGTACTGTGGCATCAGCCTAGCTCACAGCAACCTTAAACTGCTGGGCCCAAGTGATCCTCCTGCCTCAGCCTCCTGAGTAGCTGGGACTACGGGTATGCACCACGATGCCTGGCTAATTCTTCTATTTTTAGCAGAGACAGGGGTTTCAGTCTTGCTCAGGCTGGTCTTGAACTCCTGACCTCAAGTAATTCTCTTGCCTTGGCCTCCCAGAGTGCCAGGATTACAGATGTGAGCCACCACACCCAGACTTAAGTTTCATTTTCCTCATCTAAAAAGAGAGAGGGGGTTGAACAAATGTAGGACAGTTATCCGCCATTATAATAACACACAGAATATTTTCCCTGCCCTGAAAATCCTCTGAGTTCCTCCTATTTGTCCAAATCCATAGAACATGCAACACTGAGAATGAGTCCTAATGTAGACTGTGGACTTGAGTGATAACGATGTGTCCATGCTGATTCATCAATTGTTTAACAAACGTACCACTTCGGTGGGAGATGTTCATAATGGGGGAGGCAGGAAATATTTTGGAAATCTCTGTACCTTACTCTCAGTTTTGCTATGAACTTAAAACTGCTTTAAACAATAAAGTCTTTTTTTTTTAAAGGGGAACATAATAGTATTAATTACAAAAGGTTGTTCTGATGATCTATTTAAAGCACTTTTCATAGCATCCATCACAAAGCAAGTGTCTGATAAACATTTGTTTCCATTTCATAATATCCTCTCTTAAAACCCCAAGTAAAACCTCTATTCCATCTGCTAGGAAATGTTGTATATGAAAACAATGACAGAGTACAGTAATATCGTCCTAAACCCTCAGTAATCAGGGAACACTTTGCAGAAAATAATTGTATCCCGTATAGGAGGCTTTCATATAACCATGGAGCATTTATCAGAGTTTGACACAAGGGCACATTCCTCAGGAAGAATGGATACTGACCACATACAAGTAATTAGTCTCACGCACTTCCAGAATGCTAAGAACTGTAGAAATACCTTCAATCATCCTCACTGCATTTTGGCATTTGAACATTTGGAAAACTGAAAATGAAATGGAAGAGAGAGAATAGAACACACCGTTTTGGATATTAAGAAAGGACTTACATATTTAGTTATCATTGACTTGCTGACAGAAACACTAAGGTTTTGGAGATATTCAGCTTAAAAAAATTTCTAAACTTATACACACACACACACACACACACACACACACACACAGACGTATATATAACATGGAAAAGTACTTCTTACTACTTTACACATACCTTCCACAACCACATAGCTACAGTTATTTGGAATGCCATGGAGTCATGATTATAATCCTGAAAACTTGACCAGTTACAGTGTACTCTTTAAAATTATGTAATTAGGACTTAACATTGCTTATTAAGTATGAAATGTACAAAATATACAATACTGTCTGTAACTTTGTTAACCATCATGCACTGGAAATATGTAATGCAAGACAATTTTGGCCCACTTTGGGCTGTGAAACGAACCTTTCAAAGATACCCCACACTACAAGATCGTAAGGGTGAAAACACGTAAGAGGAGACAATTCACAGTGTCTAGGGATCTCATGAGCTTGATTGGGAGAAATGCCACTTTTTTCCTTTTTAATACCCCAAATTATTTATTTGTCATACACTGTCATCTGAAGGGCATACTGCTATTCTTGGTTATTTTTTATGAGATCTCTGAATAGATGAAGTTAAAATACAAACTCACCTAACTTGGCTGGCAGCAGGTACGTTCCACTTTTCATCCATCAGGTGTGTTCAGTGAAGATTTTCTGACTCTCCAAGGAAATAGTAGCTCATTCCTTGGACTCACTTGACTTAATTTTAAAGATACCTAAATATTTCCTTGTTGTTTGCAAAGGAATTAACAAGTGTCCAGTTTAGACGACAAGGCTATTTTTTTAATGCTCACTTGCCATGTAAATACCTTACATTGTTCCAGAATCCAGGCATTATTCTGTTGCATAGGTATTATAGTCCAAATCCAAGCACGGTATGAGTCAGCGTCTGATTATGCTCTAAGAAAACATGTTTACGGAGTAGAGGAAGAATACCATAGACAGCTCGGTTACATTTTGCATGTAAAAGTAATGTAAATCTTTTATAAGTACAAAAATTGATATTTTTAAGAAAATACGCACAGTAAAATTAATTGAAAGTTTTATTAAAATTCAAAATCATGAGAATCCCCAAGTTTTCATGTCTATGCTCATTTTTTCAAGTTTATATAACCCTCTCCAGATCAAAATCTGCTATGATAAAGTTATTTTATATATTTTTTATTTTACCATAGCATACTAAATACACACACACACACACACACACACACATATACACACGTGTTATGATGCTATTAGGGTGATGCATTTTTTATCATTTTATTTTCTAAAAGTAAGAGAGAGACAAGAAAATAAAGTTATTAAGCCTGAAACCATAAATGTTACAAGATAAAGTTTATGAGATATTATCCCACTTGCAACCCAACAAGTTTGCCTGCCACAGATGCACACACACACACACCTGTAGATCAAGAAAAAGATCTTTTATGGGCACAGAAGCCTGAGTCAGTTCTCCAAGCCCCACGTAGCATGATACGCTGAGAGCCAGGTGGCACTGGCATGCTTTGAGGGGCTTGCACCAGAGAAGATGGCCTCTGAAATTACAAAACTCAAAGTTTGTATGGAGCCTGCAGGTACATTTATCCATTCTCTTCTCTGAAAATAGAGAGACCATGTCTTTTACTCTGGAATGTAAAAGAATCTTAAGCTGGGGCAAGAGGAAAAGGTCTCTATCCTGGAATGTAAGCAGTGGGCACTGGGGAAGATAAGAATGGTGTCTTTAAACTTTATTGCCATCGCAAAGCAAATGGCTGTGGGGAAATTCACTATCTCTAAATTCCAAGCCTTGTTAGTACTTATTCATCCTTGAGATCCCAGTGCTCTTTGCTCAGAAACCCCTAATCATGAAGAAATATAAAATTACTCGTGGAACATTATCTCTTGAAAATAGTTTATATGAGGAGGACATATTAATGCAATGCATTATAATCCTATTGACATTACATTTTCGCTCATGAATTATTTAAATTATTAATCATAAAATATAATAACATAAATTTATCAAATTGAAATATTAATAAATATTTCAGAAAGACAGAATCTATAATGAAAACAAAATGAAGTAAAGGCCAAAAATGCACGTCAATCATTTGCATTCTCTGTGACTGGCAACAGATATATATTGCCAATTACATCTTATTCGTGCATGAACTGAAAGCAAAATACAAATACATAAATTGGAAAAAATAGGCAAAATTATGAAGGTGAATTTCAGAATAAGAAATACAAATGTCCTTTAAAAATGAAACGTATACAAATTTGCTAGTAGACTGAAAATTCAAATGAAAAACAAGGGTATAACTTTTTCCAACCATTATAACACACTTGACAAAAATTTAAACTATTGATAACATTCAGTGCGAATAAAAACATAAGGAAAAAGGCAATCATACATTGTCAGAGGCAATGAAATTTGTTACAAACTTTTAGGAATATATCAAATATTACCTATTACACTTCGAACAAATTGGTTCACTAAAATTTGTGCCATCTGTAGAAAATATTTCAAATTTGTATGTCCTGTTTCAGTTTGGAGTTGTTTGGAGTTGCTGCCAAAGATGACATTTCTGTCCCCTGGTTTTGTAGAGGCATTTATGTGACGGAGGCCCAGCCGTGGAAGAATGTGTGCTCTTCAGACTAAAGTTGTAAATATTGCCTACAGATGATTCTCCATGCTCTTTCCTCTGGGGTGAATCTGTAACAGAGGATATTCTCAGGGAGACTTTGCAAGACGTATGTAAAAGATGGGAGAGTTTCTGTCACTCTGGGTCCCTGAATGACCACATGGAGGGGGGCTGCCTTCTGTTTTGCTCACCGCCCCAATATCATTAGATGATTGAGATACTAGCTACAATTGAGTTAAGCTACTAACATGTTGTCATTCATTTATTACAGCAACTAGCTTTTCCCTAATTGATATGATCCCCAAAATCAAAGAAAGAAAGAAACAAAACAAAGTATATGGGCATGCGTCAGAAAGGATATGATAATCACCATGGTAGACAGTGTCAAAACTCTGGATGCAAGATTATATTCTCTGATAAATTATATAATATCAATGTCTTATAATGGGTTATTAAACATAATGAGATAAATGATCTGGAAAATAGACGTGCTATATTTCTAATTAAAAAGACAAGACACGTATAGATTTTGTTTTATGTATATGCATAAACTCCTGAAACCATAACCTCAATCAAGGAAATGAGCATACTTATCAGCTCTAAAATTTTTTTTGTGTGTGTGATGAGAACATTTAAAATCTACTCTCTTAGCAAATTTCAAGTATATAATACAGCATTATTAACTATAGTCACCATGTTGGACATGAGGACTGCAGAACTCATTCATCCTGCCTTGCTGAAACTGTGCACTTTGATCCACATCTCTCTGGAGGCTAAAAGCCTCCAGAATTAGCAAATAAATTTCTGTTGTTTAAGCCACTCAGTCTGTGTTATTTTGTTATGGCCCAACAGTAATGCAACAGTCTACTTAAAACAACTAGGTCTTTCTCTCATTATTATTTTTTTTTGTTGAGAAGTTTTGTAGCTTTGTTCAGGAGCTATCTTTGTATTTATACATTTTTCATACATTAAACCCTCTATTTAACTTTTTCTATCTGGTTTATTAAGTTTTTGCAATATCCTTTAATGCTCACCTATTGCTCGTATAATCATTTCTTTTTACTTCTCCCTTCTCCTTCCATTATTTTTAGTTGTATTATTTATCTTCATACATGACATTCAAACACTGCTCTTTCATTCCTTTGTTGTTTTAGTCTTAGATGTATACTCGTGTACTTTAAAATCAATCCTTTTGCTGAAGTTTTCATGATCATCTTTGGGTTATAGGAAGTTTGTGCTCTAGTTCATTCCTCAAGGATATCTGATACAGCTACGTATGATTGGCACTGTATCACAGAAACAAGGCAAATCTCTGGTTGTCACAGAATTTAAAGAGGGTGAACTCTCAAAGCTAATTTAGAATCAGGTATGCCTTCATTTTGAGTCACAATGTTTGGGATAAAATCTACTTAAATTTTTCATATCTCAGATCTGGCTTAATTCTGGAGAAATACTGGCAGATAATCAAAAATAGACAGAGGAAGAATGCATGAATTGGTAACCAGGGCAGTCTTGACAATATTCACAAAAGAGCATTAAAAGAGCATATTAAAATAGTACTTCTTAATTTTTAAAGTGCATATGAATCACTTGGAGATCTTATTGAAATGCAGATGCCAATTTAGTAAGTTTCTGTAATGACTATATTTCCAGCAAGATTCTAAGTGTTTAGGATAGTTTTGGTCTATACATCCAACTTTGAAAGGCAAGGGCTTAGATGTCATTCTAAGTATAATAACTCTAAAATATTAGGAGTTATGTCGTCCCCTAAAAGATGTCTTCTAGTAAATAGTTTTATTTAAACACATAATTGTAAATTTTACACACACACACACACACACACACACACACACACAGGAATTTCTGATGTTTGAATAACTTGACCTTGCACCCACAATGATAGAAAATGTGCAGTGTATTTTCACGTATTTTTCAATGCCTGATGATATATTGTCATTGCCCAATGGTGTAAAATAATATTATCTCCAAATAATATTCCTTCCTATGCACTGTAGAATAATTTCTAAGTTAACTTTAAGAGTGACAGCCTGTTTCCTAAATTACACTGTTTGCTCTAAAGTTCTATCAAGTCGGGGTTATATTTTCTCCCACACCAAATTTACTGCAAATTTACTTCAAGGGCTGAGGTGAAGTTCACGTCCTCTTTGATAATCGCCGCTTCCTCAACAACATCGTTCTTCCCTTTGCTGTGTAAAAACAACTCTTTTTAAAAAGTGCATGATTTCGTATTTTGCCTTTGCTACTGTTTCTGGTTAAAGTTGTCTACAGTCAGTTTCTCTCTCTTATTATTAGATCTTATCATTCGGCTCAAAGTTTATGTTTGTGTGTGAGTGTGTGTGTGTTAGTGTGTGTGCATGTGCATGTGCGTGTGTGTGAGTGTGTGTGTGCATGTGCGTGAGCATACGTGTGTGTATGCGCATGTGTGTGTGCATGTGTGTGAGCATACGTGTGTGCATGCACATGTGTGTGTGTGCGCGTGTGTGTTTCCTTCCTCATCTGTATTCCAGTGCTCAGTTCTTTTCGTGAACTGTCAATACTGATTTGTTTACTCGCGCCAGCAACCTATTTCGTTGTTTACACCCTAAGCCTTACTAGATCTTATTTTCAAGTATTACACTTTGACCGCTGTCTTCCATCTTCCTAGCTCACTTCTTTTAAGGTTCTCAGTTCAGCAAATCTTCCCATCAGGACACCCAGACAATTGATCTTACATTCTTTTTCACCGTTCATTATGCATTCAAGTTCTCATTTCTTCATAATACAGCTTAAGTTGTATGATCAATCATTATTTAATCAATATTCTGAACTAAATCCTTAGCTCTCTTGCCCTTCTTTCCGTAAATCACACTTGCCTGAAGAAAACCCAACTCCAGCTGAGATCCAGCTGTTCATCAACTGCACAGCTGCAAGCACCCGAACATGGCTCGAGGAAACACATGCATCATAAGAAACTTGTCTTGAAACACATAACTCCAAACTCAAATGATTGTCTAGAACTCCTTAGTGTCCACGCTTTCATGGAGAATGACTTTCTTCCTCTCCTGGAGGATTATTTTATAACTTCTTATTCCTCTGCAAACCTTGGATGTGACTCTCCTTTACTTTTACAAAGCTGAATGACTGAGCTTGTCATTTGATAAGATATTTAAAGAAATCTCAAAGGAAATTCTTTCTTTTCTTTTCTTTTTTTTCTGACAGATAATAACGACCTTTGTACATCTATAGCCATACTCCATCCTCACTTCTACTACAGTGAGGAATCGGAACTTACTCTTATCTAAAGCCCTTTTTCCTTAGTGCATCTAATTGCATTAACTCATGTCTCTTTGAGGAGTTTGCTGCTGTAGTTTTCCGGTTTCATGGGATTGTATGTACCAACTATCATTCGAAACCTCCAAAAAGATTATTTCTACCTCCTTGAATTCTCCTTGGAATTTTAGGCTCGTGTAATGAAAACAAATTGGTGTTACCGCTAGATGTCGAAGAGGCATCCACCACACTAACCTTGCTTTCTCTCCACCAAACCAGCTCTTCCTCATTACACCAGCATCAGTAAGGGACACGACTGTTTGCTTGTCAAACACTTAGGAGTTTTATGTGGTTCTCGCTACAGTTTACATGTGTATCCTGATACTCGGCAAATATCTTTGCTCTTTCCCACAGCGCGTTTTTTTTCTTGCCACCACCAATGCTGCCATCAGTTCAGTTTTCTCTCCCCTGTACCATGATGGAGATTTCTCATTTAGAGTCTAATCCCTAAAAAAAGCCTAGCTTATTTTTCAACATGTAAAAATATATATTTTATTCAATTAAGAAAATAAAAATTTGAAGTACAAACATAAATATAAAAGCAGGTTGTTACCCTGGTGCTAATTCCTATTTAGCACCAATGACTCTGTATAATATAAAGCTCCAAATCCGAAGTCATGTGTCACTAAGGAGACTTAAAAGAAGATTTGGTGGTTGTCAAGAATGAGCAGTCCTGACACTTCATAATGTGTCTGGAGATGTGTAGGGACATTTGTTTGGGGTCTGGGCTCCGCTACTTACTTTTAGTGGGAAGGATTTGAGAGGAGGACTATGCTGTAATGCACAGGATGAGGTGTCCCAAAATGACAGTCTCCTGTCTCCAATGCCATGTTTATCTCCTGAATGTGGCCAGTTTCCTTGTCTCCCTTGATTCTCCCGATTTACTGTACTCCAGTCACCGTGACGTTAGTATCCACCTATCATGACAAACTCATTTCTACTTCAGATCATTTACACTTGTTACTTACTTGATCTGGTGCAACATTGCAAATTTGCACAGTTTTCATACTTTATTTTCTCATGTTCTCTTCAAATTATATCTCCATAGATAGGATCTGAGTTTAAAATATTCAGTGAACCATTTTGTAAACAGATGTGCTGTCATTCAGGCTCTGTTGTTCCAGTTATAGAGCACAGGCAGAGTATATTTAGCATAATTCCTACAAGCCCTAGGATTTCCAGAATGGTAAATGAACATTGGATTCAACTTGAGGTCACCAGCTGCATTAGCCCCTAACAAGAGAGTTAGGCTGCCCTTTGAGGCTTTACAGCCAGGCACTGACTTCTCTTCTCTAGCTACGAGAGTCCTAGATGGCATCTTCTTCCAATTTAAGACTGTCTGGTCTTCAGTGAAAATCTTTTGTTCAGTGTAGCCACCTTTATTAATTATCTTAGCTAGATCTTCCGGATAACTTGCTGCAGTTTCTACATCAGCACTTGCTGTTTCACCTTGCACTTTGATGAAAATAGCTTCTTCCCTTAAACTTCATGACAACCTTTGCTAGATTCCAACTTTTTTTCTGCAGCTATTCACCTCTCTCAACCTTCAAAGAATTGAAGAGGGTTAGGGCCTTGCTCTGAATTAAGCTTTGGTTTGAGAGAATATTGTGACTGGTTTGATACTCTATCCAGATCACTCAAACTCTCTCCGTATGTGATAAGTTTGTTTTGCTTTCTTATCATCCATGAGTTCACGGGAAGAGAACTTTTAGTTTCCTTCAAGAACTTTCTCGTTGCATTCACAACTTGGCTAACTGTGTAATGTAAGAGACCTAGCTTTTGATCTATCTTGGCTTTCCACAGGCCTTCCTCACTGAGTTTAATTATTTCTAGTTTTTGATTTAAAATGAGAGACATGGGACTCTTCCTTTCAACTGAACACTTAGAAGCCATTGTAGGGTTATTAATTGGCCTAACTACAACATTTTTGTGTCTTAGGGAATAGGGAGCCCTGAGGAAAGGAAGAGAGACGGGGGAATGGCTCGTCGTCGGTAGAGCAGTCAGAGCTCACACATCATATATCAATTAAGTTTGCTGTCTTTGAGGCATGACTCTAGTGCCCCAAAACTGTTACCATAATGACATCAAAGATCACTGAC
The DNA here is from genome assembly GCA_004363605.1 of Indri indri. Classification (NCBI taxonomy): domain Eukaryota; kingdom Metazoa; phylum Chordata; class Mammalia; order Primates; family Indriidae; genus Indri; species Indri indri. The sequence continues at coordinate 14,382 of RJWJ010013884.1, read as the reverse complement.
CACAGATCAGCATAACTGGTACAATAATAATGAAAAGTTGGAACTATTTCAAGCATTAACGAAATGTGACACAAAGACACAAAATGAGAGCATGCTGTGGGAAAGACGGAGCCGATGGGATTTCTTGATGCGGGGTCTTCACAGACCTTCAGTTTGTGAAAAACGCAGTAGTTGTGAAGTGCCATAAAGTAAAATGCACTAAAATGTTGTACTTCTGTGTTAGAGGAACTCACCGACAGAGTGTGCAGCATATCCTCGTGTGCACAGAGAGAGAAAGCGATGTCCTCAGTAGGTATGTCCCCAGGAGAGGGTCAGAGTATGTTCTTTAGTGTTTTGGGCAAAAACCGAGACATCTTTTCAATGCCTGGGAATGTGCGAGGCCCCAGGCTGGGTTCAATACTGACAAGAAATCATGCAGCTGGCCTAGAAAAAAGGTCATCAAGGTTCCTCGGTCAGGACACAGAAAGAAAGCAGGAGGAACTGGGACACCCTGCAGTATGTGTGCGTGTTCGTTTGTATGTTTAGATGTGTGTGTGTGTGTGTGTGTGTGTGCGTGTTTAACCGCTCACAGGGGCACTTGGTAGATCCAATGCAGGTGCTTCCATTACCAGAATTTCTTCCTTTTTTTCTTCTTCTTTTTTATTAACCTCACAAGCTAATTTGGGAAACTAGACTATTGATATAGAGTATACACTAACAAACACACACAGCAATGTTTCAAGGTTATTTAAAACGAATATTATTGAGGCCAATAATCTCTTAAGAGAGAGAGAAAGAAGTACAAACCTTGCACACATGACATGTTTTGCTGCCAAACTTGAAATTATTTCGAGGAAATCTAAAATTCAGGACAATCAGAAGCAAAATGAGAATCAAGTATGTTTAAAAATTGGAATGATGTAAAGTAATTTAATTAGGAAATGTTTTTTATTAATTTAAATGATCTATTATTAAGTTTAGGTGGAAATACAAAAAGAAAAGAACAAATTAAATAATAGCAGTGAAAATTGGTATCGTTAAGAATCTTATCATTTGTGATCATACTATGCAAAGCAGACATGGCTTATTTGGCAAAACACTAGGTTTTCTCAACTGGGAAACACATTGCCAATGAAACCACATAATGTTCTGCAGTGAAATACAAGTCATAAAAATACAGTTGTAGTTATTTAGGAAATGCATTGGCTAGTAGTTAATGGCTGTTTTGACTGAAGATAAATTATGGTTTCTAGTACCTATTATTTGTATCAGAAAGTAAGCAATGTATTTCATCTTTTTAAGAGAAACATCTCTAAATGTCAACTCTAGTATTGTGAATGTGTTTTCTTTCTAAACTTCTGAATGTCTTTTGTTTTAAAACCAGATTTGCTATTAAGTTGAACAGTAATTTATGGCTTAGCCCTACCTAATTAGCTTAGAATTTGATTTTCTCCGTTGAAATGACAGGAAACAGGCTATTAATTATAGGCTTAGACCCAAACTGCTGGGAACATCAATAATTTTACTGTAATTTTCTCAGTAAATTTCAAATCATAAAACCTTACTCATGCATTCTGGAGGTGGAACACGTTTTATGTCCATTAACATGGAGACAACACATTGATTGCTTGCTATGATATTATGAAAATGAACTGAAGAGACAGCTCCAGGGGAAAAATGTTCAAATAAAGGGGACATTCTGCTGCATCAATTTATCCTTGTTAAAATTAGGATATATAAGTTTTGAGCCAAATTATACATACTCAAGCAATGTATTTTGACTGGAAAAAACTCAATATACACAGACATTGAAAACTCAAAATAAATGTGAATACCTTTTGTGTCCATTTTATTAACTGTAGATTATTGCCAATAAAAATTGCATTCATTTCTTCAAAAATATTCATTGTGTGTCTAATAATTCATTCTTCTTTGATGGAGAAAGGGGAAACTTCTAAAGCCTATAATTGATTGAGTGAGAGAAGATAGACTCTAGTGCACAGGTATCAGGTTTGGCTTGTCAGATAACAAATGTGCTATTTATACGTCATATTTGGACAGAACACAGAGTTCATAGGTGTATATAAAACTAAGTGTGTAGATTTGGTGGTGATAGTTTTAGATTGTACTCATCTGAAGTTTTCTATTTTGTTGAGTAATTAAGAAAGTTCATTATTTGATAGTGTACTGATAAAGCAATATTTGAAGTTAGTGATTTTGAATTGAATATGAATCCAATAAGACCTACATGTTTTTGCCCCAGCAAATATATCTGCACGGATGCAGACACAGAACAGGTGGGAAGTTTTGTCTAGCAAGATTTGGGCTCCTTCCACATAGATATGAAGAAGGGAGAGACAGACAAGAGGAGTATAGTTATGTAGACCATAGGATCAAATCTGGTCATGGAGAGGTATGAAAATACAAGGATGGGAATTGTGGATAGGCGGGAGAGTCCATGAGATGTTATGGGGGAGATAGGACAAAGAATTGCTGGAGTGCTAGATGTGAAGAGAACGAGCTGAAGAGGGAGGAGGGAAGGCTGTAGAGTAGAACACTTGCTAAGGAGACTATGAAAGAGTTGCAAATCTAGGATAAGACACGTGAATTAGTATGTTTTAATATCAGTTCAGTGGGTCATGGCTAATATTTTGAAATAGAATAGAACAGAATATACTAGAAAGAATAGAAAATTTAGTACATTGTAAACAGTAAGAATAGATAATTTTGGTTTAATTTTTATAAAGACTGTTTTGGGGAACAATTTTAGGTACACAGCAAAAGTAAGAGAAAAGTATAGAGATTTTCCCCGTATACTCTTCACCCCGACACGTGCAAAGTTTCTCCCGTCATTAACATTCCCCACTGTATTTGCTACAATTGATGAACTCACTGACACATCCTAATCACCCACAGCCCGTAGTTTCTATGAGAGTTCATTTTTGGCATGCATTCTGCAGATTTGGATAAATGTAGAATGACATGCATCCTACATTTTATCACTCAACAGAATAGTTTCACTGTCTTAAATCCTCGGTGTTCTGCATATTTATCTCTCCCCTGACCCCAACCACTAGAAACCACTGACCTTTTCACTGTCTCCACATTTGTGCCTTTTCAGCATGTCATGTAGTTGGAATCATACCATACATAGCCTTTTCAGACTGGCTTCTTACACTTAGTAATATACATTTAAAGTTCTTCCATGTCTTTTCATGACTTGATAGCTTGTTTTCTTTTAGTGCTGAATATTATTCCATTATCTGGATATACCAGTTTATTTATCCATTCGCCTACTAAAGGACATCTTTGTTGCTTTCAAGTTTTGGCAATTATGAATAAACATCCATGTACAGGTTTTTGTGTGGACATAAGTTTTCAACTCCTTTGGGTAAATAACAAGGAGGATGATTGTGGATCACATGGAAAGGTTATGTTTAGTTTTCTAGGAAACTTCCAGACTGTGGAAGTTTCTGTGACTGTACCATTTTGCCTTCCCACACCAGCAATGAATGGAAGTTCATGTTGCTCCCATCCTTACCAGCCTTTGGTGTTGTCAGTCTTCCAGAGTTTGGCCAGTCTAACAGGTGTGCAGTGATATATCATTGTTGTATTAGTTTGCATTTCCCTGATGACACTTGATGAGGAGCATCCTTTCAATTTCCACAATAATTTCTTTGTTGATACACAAGTTATTTGAAACTCCATTATTGTCATTGCAAAGTGGTCTAAGAATATTTTCTTTGTGATAACAAGTGTCCAATATTTGAAAAGAAATGTTTTGCCTTTGTACAATCTCAATGCACATAAGTATATGGATTCTCCAATTTTGGAATCAGGAAGCTGTATATGTCTATCAATATTTTTCCAAATTATCCATCAATGATTGAGAAATTACGTTGAAATCTTTTGTTATCCTGATGGAGTATGCATTTTACCCATTAGTGCTATCAATCTCTGCTTTATATATTTTGAAGCTACTTTATTAGACACGTGCCAGTTAATTATACATTTTTCCTGATGAATTATATTGTGCTTCATTTCACACTTCTAAAATTTTCTTTATTTCTATGATTTATGAGCTCTCTTATAAGTATTGTATTATTGAAAGTATAATTTTAAAAAAATGCTGATAATCTTTGATATTGGTCTATTCCTTCAAGGAAACCCCACTTTAGTGTTTCCTTATTTCATATTGCTACTGGCTCCAGTCTCTCCTCTATCTGTTCTGTGCCTATTTGTTTGTTAGATTGTTGGAGGTGAAGATGGTATTTGCTGGATTTTTAAATGACTATTTTTCATTATTTTAAACTAATTCTGTCTTATTGCCTTGTGATCTAAAATGCTACTATGATGTCAAAAAAAGTGCATCAATACTTTAAAATATACTTTTCCAAGAATCTACTTGTTTTTCAGTGTGAGGACACTCTGAATATTTACCCCCATCATACGGCCAAATGTAGATATCTTTTTTCTACTTCACATTATGTGACCCAGGAAAAGGTACTTATATCTCAGTTGTCTCATTTTTGGGGGATTAGAGAAGGGGTCTTACTATGTTGCCCAGGCTGGTCTTAAACTCCTGGCCTCAAGCATTCCTTCCACCTCAGCCTCCCAGCCACCTGACCTGCCCACAGTACTCTCATCTTTAAAATGGATAAAAAAAAATAAAATAATACCTACCGTATTGGTGTTGTAATTACTAAATGAGTGACTGTGGAAATTGCTTACCTTATGAGCAATAACTATGCCTGCCATTGTTCCCACTGAATCAGAACTCTAAGAAAAGGAGAAAGTGGTCTTGTCTATGGAATTTCAAAAAGCTCTCTATCGCTGTAGTTAGTTATTTTGTCTACTACCACTGCACTAACTCACATAAATGTTGAAATTTTAAACAGCATCACTCTTCTCCAAGCCATGACCTGTAAAATACCTGCTTTACCTCTTTGAGGATTTGCGTGCTTTTCCTCTACCTCCTCTCCTACCCCTTGAAGTACTACACTGGTTGTAGGAACATGTTTTGTAGACCACTTTGGTTTTGTCTAAATGAGAACAATTTCCACTTGAGTGACTAAAAGAGGCTACCCCACTGTTTTAAAGAATTTTCTACATCATTAACAGGGTTTTACTGTTAAACACTTCCTAACATCCCGAGTACCTGAGGGTTTTTGGTTTAAGTTCTTCATGTCTATTTACACTCTGTCTCTACTATGCATAAGCTCTTTGTCTTTATCCTCTTAATGATTTACTTAATATTTAACCTAAGGGATGGAAGTTCTGTGATTTTGTGGGAAAGATAGAATTGAACTGCCCCCCACAAAGTCCCCACAGGTATAAGAGATAAAAGATACACTTGGAGAATATACCACAGGGACATACATTATTATGTCCTATAGAAAAATAGCAGATAAAACCAGACTAATTTGGATTAAAATGCCCACGGCCACTGTGAAAAATAAGTACCAAAAGTACATTACCAGAATAAAATATAAAGAAAAATGAAAGAAGAATGTTGAAATAACAAAAATAAAGTTGATGAAATTCTAAGGCAATTTAAATAAAATATCACTTTTTTCAGGAGATTCTCTCTATAATTAAAATTTTAAAACCCTGGTAAGCTTAAAGACTGAAATGTTTTGCATAATTTATTTCTCTTTTACCTTTATTATCTGTTTTTATCAGATATTTAGATCAATATTATGATCAATAAAATATTTTTATGTCATTAATAAATATTAATATTCATAATGAGAATTCTCCTTTAACACTAACATTATATGGTATGTTAGTTGACCATTTATGATGATTCAGAATAAATTTCTGGATTTCTAAAGTTTTTAAATAAACCTTACATACCATTTTTTTATAGTTGAAAAATATATTTAATAGGTAGTCTGAAACTACGGAAAAATAATATTCAAATAACATATTAAATGAAAACACACAAAGGTAAAATGTTACTCTATATAATTTTATATAAATTATATATAAAGAATTTTATAAATTCTTAAGTCTAACAAAATGCATTTGATGGAAATTTTCTGTCATCTTAAAGACAAATAAACCTGGATTATATTTGTGCTTCAGTTGATTTACATTGGTGTAAGATGTTAATTTTAGACAGGCTATCAATCAAGAATATCATGCAGTACATGGAAATTACCTTTACAGTAATTTTCTTTAAATATAAAAATATTAATATGCTTATTGTGTATACTAGCACATTTAAACAACAATTACAGTGAATTTCACTGAATGTATATTAGCTATTAAGCTTTGGCTTAGCAGACTTTCTTGAATAAGATAATCCAAATTAACATAAATTTTAAGTGTCAATTCAATGCTTATTTTTGATATTGGTAATTATAAAAAGGAGAATATTATATTTACTTATTATTATTATTATTTATTTTACCAATGTGGATTTGCCTTATACATATTTAACTCAGGCTATTCTAATTTTTTATCTTCTAATACATCTCTGGACATCAGTTTCCAAATGAACAATGGGGCTAAATTAAGTAATTTTACTATTCTTTCTAGATCATAAAATGCTTAAACTTATTATTAATTACTTAATAATGCCCCAAAGACCCAGAAGCATAAATGTAATTAAGCATTTCTAATAATTTATAATGTATTTGTGGGGGAAGAGACAAACTCTATGAATATTTTCATATTTCTGCCCAGTTAGGGCTTATTCAGCAAAATAAATGGTCAAATGTTTAAGGAACAAACGTTCCCTTGAAGAAAGACACAGTGAGTTCCTCCAGAGAGATTAAGTGTTATCTGTTCTAACCTCACCAACCAAAAGCATAATAAAAACCTGGAGACCTTCCCATCTTTTCTCCAGAGGATTTGTTTATGTTTCAGAGCTAAGGTCTCTTTCTCTCTAGATGGGAGAAGGAGCAGATGTGACAGTTTCTTTTTTATTTTATTTTATTTTTTATTTTTAATTTCATGATATTATGAGGGTACAAACATTATGGTTACACTTTATGTCTTTGCCTCACCCAAGCGAGGGTTAAAGATATGCCCTTCCCCCCTACAATGCTCCCCGTGTCCTTTAGCTGTGGGTTTACCCCCCATCCCCCTAATCCCCGGAGAGTATTACTGCCTGTGATCACCCTAGTGTTGATCAGTTAGTACCAATTTGATGGCGAGTACAAATGGAGCCCATTCTTCCGATCTTGTGGTGCCTCACTTTGGATAATGGGTTTAAGTTTAATCCAGGAAAGTACAAGAGGTTCTAGATCACAGTCATTTCTTATGATTGAGTAATATTCCACTGTATACATATACCAAATTTTAATAATCCACTCATGGATTGATGGGCACTTGGGTTGTTTCCACATCCTTACAATAGTGAATTGTGCTGCCATAAACATTCAGGTGCAGATGTCTTTATCATAGAATGTTTTGTGCTCTTTTGGGTAGATGCCTAATAGTGCTATTGCTAGATCGAATGGTATTTCTATTTTTAGCTCTTTGAGGTATCTCCAAATTCTTTTCTACAGAGGTTGCACTAATTTGCAGTCCCACAAGTAGTGTAAGAGTGTTCCTGTCTCTCCATATCCTTGCCAGCATTTGTTGTTTTGGGATTTTTTGATACAGACCACTCTCACTGGGGTTAGGTGATATCTCATTGTGGTTTTGATTTGCATTTCTCTAATGATTAGAGATGTTGAGCATTTTTTTATATGTTTGCTGGCCATTCTTCTGTCTTCTTTTGAAAAGTTTCTGTTCATTTCCTTTACCCATTTGTTGATGGGGTTGTTTGATTTTTTCTTGTTGATTTTTTTGAGTTCTGGATAGATTCTGGTTATCAGCCCATTATCAGATGTGTAGAGAGCAAATATTTTCTCCCATTCTGTGGGCTGTCTATTCACTCTAATGATAGTTTCCTTGGCAGTGCAGAAGCTTTTTAATTTGACCAGATCCTATTTATTTATTTTTGTTGCTGCAGTGATTGCTTTGGGGTTCTTCTTCAAGAATTCCTTGCCTACGCTGATGTCTGAAAGGGTCTTCCCAACATTTTCTTTTAGAATTCTTAAGGTTTCATGCCTTAGGTTGAAGTCTGTTATCCATCTTGAATTGATTTTTGTGAGAGGTGAGAGGTGGGGATCCAGTTTCATTCTTTTGCATGTAGCCATCCAGTTTTCCCAGCACCATTTATTGAAAAGAGATTCTTTTCCCCAGTGTATATTTTTGTCAGCTTTGTCAAAGATTAGATTACCATATACTGATGGTTTCATCTCTGGATTTTTCAGTCCTGATCCAGAGGTCAATGTCTCTGTTCTTGTGCCAATACTATGCTGTTTTAGTTACTATAGACTGGTAGTACAGCTTGAAGTTTGGTAGACTGATACCTGCCAGTTTGTTCTTTTTACTTAAGATTGCTTTGGCTATACGAGGTCTTTTCTGGTTCCATACAAAGCATAGAATTATTTTTTCCAGATCTGCAAAGAATGATAATGGGATTTTGATAGTGATTGCATTAATTGTGTAGATCACTTTAGGTAGTATGGACATTCTTGAATAAGCTTAGAATCTTATAATTTTGGAGTTCCTTGTCTGTGGTACAACTTCACACACATACAGGATAACATCAGGCTTTTATCACATCACCCCTTAGGGACTGGGACTCAGGGAACTGGCACTAGGATGCTCTATGAGTAATAAACCATCTGTTCTCTGATCTAGAGACCTTGTGTACTCTTTCAGGATAAATAAATAAATACAGACATAAATACTTACTACTGAATAAAAATTACTTAATAATTTCTTTGGTGTCCTTCTTGGCTTAAAAATCATAAGCTTAATATTCAATTTAAGAAAATTCATGATCAATTTTATGGGCCAGACACTGTGCTAAATTCTTGCACATACATTGTCTTAATTAATTTGAAATCATAATTTTAGTAAACCTGCTCTAAGTTTCAGGGTCATAATTTAAATAATGCAGTAAAATTTACACTAATTTACACTGTGCAGGAATAAAGTCTGGAGATCATAAGCATGCTTATCACAAAAATATTATGTTTAAAATGTATTATTTATATGTCTGTGTTCACTTTTGAATCCTCTGTCTTCAACTAACAAACATACCAGATATTTCTTTCTTTTAATCTGTAACAAAACCAAAACTCCATAAACATGCCAGAAACATATTAACTAAGAGACATAGTAAACTCATAAATTGAACAACCAACACAAGAAAGAGTCCGCAAGTATGTGGAAAGCAAACGTGTTAATTTTCTAAGTAGTGGGCTTCACTGAAAATTTAGTGTGAATACATTATTAGGTTGGTGCCCTGACAATATTCACACAGTGAAACATTCCTTTTGATGACAACCTTATCAGTGATATTTAAAAAATTTAATAGTGCTTGTTTCCATAAGAATGCCTTAGTTGCTAGAAATAAAGCAAACACTTTTAGGGGAAAATGATTTAAGCAATACTCTACCCAGTTCTCTGTATTTGAATAGTTTGGCTGAGCTAAGCTAAAGATTAACTTGATGTTTACGGTGTACATGTTTTGTCTGGAAAGTACCCAGCCATGTAATATGAAATATAGAGACATTTATTGAAGAAGATACAAGATACAAGAAACATTGTGCAAAGGACAATAACACTTCAGTCCCCTTCAAAGTAGGCACTTTGGGATCTCAGGCATTTCTCCCGGTGTCTCTTAACCTCACCTGTATACAGTCAACATTCTCAGATATTCTGCATGTTGCAGGCCTTCCAGAATGTGGATCACTTTCAACAGGTTCTCAACCATCTTTGAAGTATGTGTGCCACACTTTCCATTCGCGCTGCACTCATTGCATCATCCCGAAAGCCTTCTGAATCATCCAAATAGTTTCTGCAGAGGAATGTTCAAGCTTAACGCAAAATTTGATGCAGATTTGTTGCTCTACTTGCTCAGTCATTTTGAATGTGACGGCTGCACAGTGCACGTGCTCACTCATCAGTGTCTAGTGCCTCATTGCTCATGCATGCATATTCCAATCCACTCTCCTTGGCTGCCAGGTTACATCTATGTCACACAAACCATTCTCATTATATTAACAATGGCTGGACACTCTGGACAGACTTCATCATATATATTTTGATGGTTTGAACTTTTTCATTTTAAGATAAAACATGTTAAGTCACAGGCAATGAAAACATCCATCAGTGGTGCGGTGGCAGTCAGTAGAGTACACTCAATTTAGATATGAAGTATTTAGGTATTAGTTTTTTTTTATTGACAACTTATATTGAAAATAAAAACAAACAAAAATACACAAGTCAATACATGAGCACGCATTCCATTGATCTTCAAAACAATGATGTAATTACACGTCATGTACTTTTTAAAGATTCTACGTTACACTCCTTAGAAGACAAGAGTACAAAAGGCCAATAATATTCTTGATATTAATAAGAAAATAGTTACCTTGTTTCTTGTGGACACCTGAAAGATCTCAGGAATCTCCAGAGATTCATAGACCACAAGTTGAGAAGTGCTATTTCAGAATACAACTTAATTTTCTCTATTTATGTTTCTGTGTAGTATTTCATTATATGTATAAACCACAAATTATGTATTCATTCTGCTATGGATGTATATTTGGTTGTTTTCAATTTATTTTGTTAATATGAACAAATTTACTATTAATGGCATTTTAATTCCAGGTACATATTTCAAGATGTTTTCTCTGGTGTATATAGAGCTAGCTGTGGAATAGATAGGTCACATAATCATAATAAAATTAACCTTCAGATTTCAGGGTAAAAAATACTTGTTTTCTAAAGTGGTCATATTCATTTACACTCCCATCTGCAGTTTAAGGGACATCCCATTTGTTCACATCCTCAATAATCTTTTCAGAATTTATAATTTTGCTACTAGCTAAGTGTGAAATGGTTTCTAATTGTGGTTGCAATTTACCTTTTCCTTATTTATTCATAAGCTTTAATGTGTCTTTTATTTTCATGTATTTATTACCTATTTAGAAGACCTGTTTTGTAAGGTACAATTTTTTCTATCTAGTATTTTTTGTACAATAATCTATTTTGTTTGCTATTAATAAAGTTACGCCAATTTTATTTTGGTTAATATTTTCATGTTATATCCTATTTCACTTTACACTCAACTTTTCTCTATCCTGAAAGATTAAGCATGTGTGTGTACAGAAAACTTATTTTCATTAATTTTTCATTAACTTGGCCAACTTTGTTTTTTTACCTAGAGTTTTATTCTATCTATATTTAATGTAAATAGATATTTGAAGGTCATATCTACCAACTTATTTAGGGATTTTCATTCATCTCACATGTTCTACATTTTTTCCCCTGCTTATTTGCCTCTTTGGGGGATCAAATGAGCTTTTTATTTTTCCACTTTTCCTCCTTTACAAGATTGGAATCTTTATATTCTATTTCTAGTGGTTACAATAGAAATTATGACATACTTGTGAAACATATCATCATCATAATTAACCAATATCTTTTCATATCCTTCTTAACAATACCAAAGAACACTTTACTTTTACATCTGTCATGTAATGTTGTTGGGTAATATAATTTAATCTTTTTAAATTCAAAAATGCATTATTACTTTTATATATAGTCAGTAATCAGTAGGCATAGGATTTATCTACCATTTATCTACCACATATTTAGTCTTTTATTCCATCTTTTATCTCTGTATTTCTAATTAAATCTTGTTTACCTCAATATATACTGTCCTATGTAATATCTGACCTTCCATAAATAATTATAAGACATGACAAAAGCCACGAAAAACAAACAAAACACAGTCTGACAAGATAAAGCAATAATTGTAACTAGACTCAGATATGATATAAATGTTGGAATTATAAGACTGGGAATTTGAAATAATTATCCTTAATGTGTTATAGTGTGTTAAAGACTCTGATAATAAAGACAGGCAACATGCAAGATCAAATAGATAATTTCAGCAAGGGCATGGAAACTAAAAGAAAGGATAAATAGAAATACTAGATATAAAAACACAGTACAAGAAATCAAGAGCACCACACACTCTCATTAGTAGATTTGACGTGACTTAAGAAAAACAAATCGATAAACCTAAAGTCAGGTCAATAGAAATCACTCAAACTGCAATGCAGGAAAAAAACTGTTAAAACCAAGAAAACAGATTACATAAGGGCTATGAAACAATATCAAAAGATATAAGGGGTATAATTAGAGTATAAGAAAGAAAAGGAGAATGAAGCAGAAGAATTATTTAGAAAAAAATAACTGAAACTGTCCAAAATTAGCTACAGATACCAAACGCAGATCCAAGAATCCCAGTGAACACCAAGAAGAATAAATAGCGCAAAACAACGAAAACCATAAATCTAACATTGGTACATTGTATTAAAACCGCAGAATCTCAAGATAAAAGGAAGTGTTCAAGATTGCTGAAATAGGAATGGAGACTCATTAGCTACAAATGGGCACAAATAAGAATTATGACAGATTTCCTGTCAGAAACCACGCAAGCAACAAAATGATGTATTACTGAAGGGAAAGAAAATCTCTCAACCAAGCAATTTACATGTAAAGAGAATATCCTTCAATAATGGAGGCATAAAGACTTTCTCAGACAAACAAAACTTGAAGGAATACATTTCCAGCAGACCTACAGCTAAGGTTTGAATGCTTGTCCCCTTTGAAACTCATGCTGAAACTTAATCTTCAGGGTAATAGTATTAATAGGTAAGGCATTTAAGAAGGGATTGGGTCATGAGGGCTCTATCTTCATGAATTGATTAAAATATTAATGAATGAGTAGGTTATCATGGGAGTAGGTTAGTTACCAAGAGAGTGTGTCTGTTATGAAAGCCAGCTTGGCTTTCTCTTGTGAACTGCTTCACCTTGTGATGCTCTTGCTGCCTCAGGACTCCGAAGAGAGTAACAATTAGTAAGAAGATGGTCCCCAGATGCAGCTCCATGACCTTGGACTTCCCAGGCTTCAGAATAGCAAGATGAATATTTATTAATATTTTCTTATAAGTTACGCAGTGTGTGGTATTCTATTATAAGCAACAGAAGGTGAACTGATACACCTACCTTACTAAATATGCTAAAGTACTGTTGGCAAAAAAATCTTATAACATTGAAAACTTGGATCTGTACATAGAAATGAAGACAACTTTGAATGAAATGAATGAAAGTTTAAGGGTTATATATAATTTGTGTACATGTGTATGTACATATACTCATACATGTCTCTCTACAGATACATGTTGTGTAAATATGTATATATAAATAAAATAGTGCTCTTCAGATAAATAATTTTAAAAATAATTTTAAAACTTGTTAAAGATAACTAACTTTAAGGCAATAACAGTAACAATGCCTTGGCTGATTTTTTTCTCTCTCTCTGTCTCCCTCCCTCCATATAATATATTGTATTATTATATAATATAAAAACTTGTTTGGTTAGTAAGCACTCATGTTAACTAGAGAAGGCATAATCCCCTTTTCCTTGTACTATTTCTTTATAACCTCCAGAAGATTGGGGGTGAATGAAAGCAGAGGAGTTCACTAACATTCAGTCAGTTCCATGAGTAGTGTTTCATTTTATTTACTGTGGATTATAAGGTCTACCTTATACTATAAACCTGGAGACTATTCCAGCACTAAGAAATTTTAACCTTCTTCTAGGACACTGTCTAGATTATCTGATTGATCATATAATTGTGAACAAAGGTAGATTTTCGGATGCAATATTGAGGAAGATTTGATTTTTTTTATGCCTGGCCATGTGATCAATTTCATAGAGACGATAATTATAAAAATTTTTTATAAGAAGTAATTTTAACTAAAGAAAAACAACATATCTTTTGAGTAGGACTATGCCACAAATATGCCTTTAATCAAAGTTGCCTATAAAGGTTTTTTAATGAGATTATGAAAAAAATATCTTAAATGAAATGTATACTATGTGTACATAAGCATATAACCTAGGTGCAGCCTGTAATCCATTGGCAAAAGCAGTCCCAAATAATAAACTATATTTTCATCTAAAATTAAAGAAAAAACGCAGTCAATAATAGACAAAATTCCATTACTCTGGGTAATTACATTCACCATCTTTATGAAATAAAACTCCAGAAAAATTATCCTTGTCAAAGTTTCTATTTTTCTTCCACTCTGGTGACTTGCTAACAACTAACATTGTTATTTTCCTTCATATAATTTAATAAGGAACATTAATCATCCATTAGTTGGTTCTTTAGCTTAACATTATTTGCTCTAGTCCACAAATAAGACAGCTTGGGCTTGAAGTTGTTAGCATTGGAATTCTATTAGTGTATAGCATTTATCTTGTCCCTTCATATTAGTTCAGTTAATTGCATTTGATTTTTTATTATTCTA
>RJWJ010013883.1:0-38895 GCA_004363605.1 Indri indri | reverse complement strand
GTACACTTAGACTATACTAAAGTAATGAAAAAAACTTTTCTTTTCCAAATAATAAATTAGCCTTAGTTTAGTGTAAAGTTTTACTTTATAAACTTTTTATGAAAGGATTTATTTTAACTTTTTGACTCTTTTGTAATAACACTTAGCTTAAAACACAACACATTGTACCATAGTATAAAATATTCTCTTTCTTTATATTCTTATTAAATAGGCTTTTTGTGTTTTTAAAATTTTTTTATTTTTTTAACTTCTTTTGGAGGTATGGTCTTTATTTATTTATTTATTTTTATCTCAGAGTATTACAGGGATACAAATGCTTTGGTTACATAAATGGCCTTTGCACTGCCTGCAGTAGGTTTGTTCACACCAGCATCACCAAAAACACGAATAATGCATTGTGCTGTGATGTTATGACAGCATGTCACTAGGCAATAGGAGTTTTTCAACTCTATCATCATTTTATGGGACCACCACAGTATATGCAGTTCATTGTTGACCAAAACATCATTGTGCAAAGTATGACAGTATTTGTCTTTTTCTCTTTTTCCATTAAACCCATTACTTTTGTAATTAGAAAAATATTACTTAAAATACTCACATTTCTTGTAAGTTTGCTTCTGGCCTTTCACCTTTTTCTCCTTGTAGCTGGCTCCTTTCTATTCCCATCTCCCAGCTGCCACAACTTTTATAAGTACTTTTGTCATCCACCTGCCTGAAATGATATTCTTTGCAGTCTGCAGCCACATTGCCCTCTCATGGCTTATGTTTTCCAAGACGATGTCTGCGCTCATAACATTGAATATGCTGATGAGTCCTGGTACTCAGCAGGTTGACGATCCCCTGCCAACATCAATTGGCAGGCACCACGCTCTCCATCCTCTCAAATGGCTCTGCTCGCCTCCCCATGCCGACTGAAACTGTCATTTTCACGAAGCCCCCATTGTTGCAAATTAGCTGTTGCTGGCAAAAGTTCACAGGCTGTTTCCAGGCATTAATTTATGATCTGTGCATCTATTTTCTCCATTCAGATCAACGTAAATAGAAGCTCTGATGAGTTTTAATCCTTACTTACCTAGAGAGCTTGATTCTAATAACATCTATGTTGGTTTTCAGAAATTTCTGCCACCTTACAATCATCATCACAACAAACAATAAGTGTGTCTTGGTTTCTTTTCCTAAGTGCACTCATTTTATTTATTGCACTGATTGAGTTTATGTACAGAAAGGAGGTGCTTTGTCTGTATCTAGGTTTACCTGCACAGTAATACTGAATGGCTGATGATTGCATTAATAAGACAAAGGGTGGAGATGAGAAAAAGAAGCCAACATTTCTTCTATACCACTTATTATTCTGTCAATTATTTAAGGGCCTGAAAAAGAAAATTAAACTATTGTAGAAAAAACTGAATCTAATAGTGGTGACTCTCATTATGTTTTTTAACTTATTAGTAAATGACTCAAAATATTATTACTTGTTGAAGCAGTTTTTTTTTTCAGATTTTTATGGGGTGCACACATTTTGGTTACATAATTTGCTTTTGTACAATTTAAGTAGAAGTTATAAGTGCATCCTTCAGTCAGTTAGTGTGCATTGTACCCATTAAGTGTGAATTTACCCATCCACTCCTCCCCCCTCCCACCTACTTGATTTCCCTTGAATTTTACTTCCATATGTGCTCATAAGTGTTGATTGATTAGTTCCAGCTTAGTACCGAGTACATGTGGTGTTTATTTTTTCACTCTTGTGATACTTCACTAAAATCCCTGTTCAATAAATGGTGCTGGGAAAATTGGATAGCCACTTGTAGATGGCCAAAACAGGATCCACACCTCTCACCTCTCACAAAAATTAATTTACGATGGATACCAGACTTAAACCTAAGGCATGAAACTATAAGAATTCTAGAAGAAAACGCTGGAAAAACTCTTACAGATATCAGCCTAGGCAAAGAATTTATGAAGAAGACCCCAAAAGCAATCACGGGAACAACAAAGATAAATAAATGGGACCTGATCAAATTTAAAAGCTTCTGCACAGCCAAGAACATAATCAATGGAGCAAACAGACAACCTACAGAATGGGAAAAAATATTTGCATGCTATACATCCGATAAAAGGCTAATAACCAGAATCTACAAAGAATTCAAGCAAATCATCAAGAAAAAAATCAAACAACCCCATTAAAAAATGGACAAAAGGCATGAACTTTTCAAAAGAAGATAAGCTAATGGCCCACAAATACATGAAAAAATGTTCAACATCTCTAATCATCAAGGAAATGCAAATCAAAACCACAATGAGATATCATCTAACTCCAGTGAGAATGGCTTTTATCAAAAAGTCCCAAAACAACAGATGATGGTGAGAATGTGGAGAGAAAGGTACACTTAAACACTGTTGGTGGGACTATAACCTAGTACAACCTGTATGGAAAGTAGTATGGAGATACCTCGAAGAACTAAAAGTGGACCTACCATTTGATCCAGCAATTCCACTACTAGGTGTTTACCCAAAGGAAAAAAAGACATTTTATTAAAAAGACACTTGCAGTTGAATGTTTATAGCTGTATAATTCACAATTGCAAAGATATGGAATCAACCCAAGTGCCCATCAATACACGAATGGATTAATAAAATGTGGTCTATATACAGCATGGAGCAATACTCAGCAGTCAGTTTAAGATGACTGTTTATTCACCGTACTATCAAAATAATACAATAAACATGTAAGCTTTCCCTACATATATTCCTGGTCTGTCCCAGAATCCCTTCAGGAACACAGCATATGTCCAAGAAACACTATTTTGATGAGAACTCTAGGAAAACAAAACTATTCAATGGATGAATTATATCAGAATTTATCATTCTGAATTACCAACTCAAAAATGCTTATTAAAAAAACAGATTTCTCAGAACATCCGAGGTCAAAACAGCTTTTAATGTTAAAAGTGAAGTCCCAGTGTTTACTCACACAATCTCTTTCTCTCTTTCTCATTCACACACACGTACACTCGAAAATTCTAGAAAAATGTTTTTATTTTCTTTTTTAACTCAGTCATTTATTAAATGGATATGTATTGAATCAGGTAATGTTCAAAGTATTCTTTACAGACATGAACGAGGAGGGAAAGGCCTTTGCCCTCACAGAGCTTATGTTCTGTTGAGAGATTTAATGTGACATTGGTGGCGAAATGGGGGGAGGAAAACTGACACATTGAAAGTGATGGTATAGAGCAGGGGTGGGGGATCTTTTCATGTTGGAAGCCTGCATTAATTTAGCTATAATCAAATAAGGCCACATTCAAGAAACTTTAATTAGATATACTTAAAAATGTACGTAATTTTGTAAAAATCTAACTACTACTAGTAATATTAAGTACTATTATGTACTTAATAATTTCAAAAAATAAAAACTATTTGTTAATTTTAAAGTTAACTTCCCTTTTAATGACTTTGTTGTGTCTGCTTTTTGTTGGAAAGCATTTGCTGATTTGGTTGCACCACGGAGATCCTCAGTTTCAGATGATGGGTATCCGTCATTTGTGCTCTTAAGGGAGTCTTGATTTGGGTTAGTTAGGAGAATGTAGATTCACAGAAATAAGTGGTTGAATAGCAAGAAAGCATTTTTCAGGCATGTTGCCAAAGGCATGGGTATTCTACTGCATTTTTCCATATTTCAATTGGCTCTTTCTTAGCATCAAACAGTGACTTGAAAATATCATCTACTGAGAGCTCAATCAATTCCATCTGTAGTTCTTTAGATGCCTTGGCGATAATCAGCTAGATGAGGCTGAAATGCTAATTTGACGGTGATGTCATGATTCTCAAAGTCAGTGAACCTTTCATCGTATTCTCCAATTAATAGGTCAATATCAGCAGCAGATTCTTCAAATGATTCACATATATCATCCTCCTCATCAATGACCTTTGCTAACTGGGAAAATGTTAACTGAAATTTCCTTTTGAAGAAATGGTATTTTGAAAAAAGATAGCTTTTTTGGAAATGGTTGGATTTTTTACCATATATCATGTATAGGCTTAGTTTTACCTTGCGAAGAAATATTCACGTTGTTTTGATTTGCTGTGATATCACACAGAAATGTTGTATTCCTATAGAAATCTTCTTTTCATAATTCATATTGATGATTCTGTTCTTCATAAAATTTAACTATTTGTTCTCACAGAGATAAAATTTTGGCTAACATCTGTCCCTACAATAGTGAACACACTTTAGAATAATTTGCCAAATCCACGATCCTCATTTTTCAACTTTAGCATGTTATGAAACTGACTATGCCACGTTGCATTTGCACAAATAGAGTTAATAATACTTATAACTTGTTGCAAAGTGTCACTTAGAATAGTAGCTTTAGCACAGAGATTTTGCTGATGCAATACACAATGAAAAGAAATGAGAGTCTCTGGATCTGTTAATATTTTTTTACCTGTGTGATAAACAATTCAGGTGTTCCTGTCATGGAAGGTGCACTGTCTGTACATACACTCCCTAAATTTACAAAATTCAGTCCAACTTCATGATATTTATCTTGAAAGTTGTTGAAGATATCTATTCTTGGTGCTCTGTTTGCAAGAGTGCCCAAAGCAAGTGATTTTTCATAGCAAAGAAAATCTTCTGTTATGACCCAAATGAAGTATAAAACCTGCGCTGAATCAGCAGTATCAGTTAATTCATCCAAAATAATCTAATAATATCTATTTTCCTTTTGAAGTATCACATGATGTTGTTCTGCTAAGTTGAAGGCTAATTCATGCTGCCGATCAGTAATGGTTCTCCTTTAAAGAGACAGTTGTTTGTACTTTGAAACGTTATCAGGGTCTAAGCATCCTACAACTTGGACAATGCATTCTTTCACAATTTCTACATCACTGAATGGCTTACCTTTTTTCCCAAGTGTATAAACTAATTTATAAGTTGCTTCAATGGACTTATTTCCAAATCTTATTGCTGCTTGAAAGAATTGTCTTTGCTTTTGCTTTTCATCTTTTAATTTCTACAATACAAACTTTTGTGCCTTTCCCTCTAATTTAAAATATTTGTGGTCCTTATGAGTGTTATAATACTAATGAGCATTGAATTTCTTTAATGTTGATAATGCAGTATCACAAAGCAAGCAAATCATCTCATCTTTAGCAGAAACAAGACATTGCAATTCCCAATCCTCATTTAAAAATCTGTTTTCTTCCTTCAGCATTCTGTTGGTTTTCTTTAACACAAGAGGCTGTTAAGCAGAAAGAATTAAAAAATACTGTGGAGCTATGCAACTATTCACAAATTCTATTTCAAACAGAAACACGGTGCGTCATTGTCAAAAGCTGATAACAAACGGATGTACTCGACCTGCATAAGCTCTCACCAACCAGCCTCATGCGATAGTGGTGCCAGTCAGGCAGGGGAAATTATTGTAGAACTAAATCATGATTGTAGCAGCCATCAATTTAGCCCTTATGACTTACTAATTTTTTTTTTTTTTGCAGATGATATGCTCTTTTTTTAAATTTCAGAATATTATGGTGGTATAGACATTATGATTACATGTTATGCTTTTATGAAGTTTGAGTCAAAGTTATAGGTGTGCCCATCACCAAGGTAGCATGCATTGTACCCATTAATGTAAATTTACCCATCCCTTCCTCCCCCCTCCCACCTACTGGTTTCCTTTGAGTTTTACTACCATATGTGCACATGGATGTTGACCGATTAGTTCCAATTTAATAGTGAGTACATGTTCTAATTGTGTCAGTCAATTAATTTGGGAAGATTATTTCATTGAAACTTATTTTATTCTTTGGTATTTTAAATATGTTCATTTTAAAAATAAAATAAAAATATAAAAGATGAACAAAAATGTATCAATAAAAATAAAAGGATTTGTTCTGTAAAATTTGGATTCAGTCAAAATGCTGCATTTAAGGACCTAGAAGGCCACATGTGACCTTAAGGCCACAGGTTCCCTACCTCTGATATAGATTCAAATCTTCCAAATCATTTAATAGCTTCATTTTAGATCAGTGGAGATGGAAGCTAGTTAATATTTTAACCATATTTTAACCATAACATTCTAGCACTTTGTGTGCTAGAATTAGATTATCCCACATATCTCTAAATTACTTAATCTTTGCCATTTAAATAAACTAGGTGTAAGAATGGGCTCACCATAAATACTGCATAGTTGTCTACTCCTGTTATACAAAGTAAGGAAATAGTCTCCCTTAATAAAATAGCCTAATAAAAGTAAAAACATTGTATTTTCAAGTTGAAAAATGCTGTGTAAATAATAAAATGATTACTTTAAAAGCAGGATCATTCCATAATCCTACTGTCTGTGCTTCATATGTATTCAAACAAATGTTTTAAGTAAACATCCTGTCCAGGATGTGGTTACATTGTGAGAGCCATAATTTTCCCTAAAGTTCTTCAGCAAATTTCTTTTAATGCAGAAGTCTGCCTTCTGGCTTTGCATAATAATAAAAGCAAACAAAAATATTATTCCTTAGGTGTATGCTTTGTGATGAGAAACAGCTTCTTATATTCCCAAGCTAGGAAAAAAATGCTCACCTTTTTGCAGGTGTAAGTTAGCATTGCCAATTTTAAATGAAACTGTTTGAAGTCTAGGTTATATATAAGCCATTAGTATAATTGAGCAATTAACACTGTTCCCAATATGGATGAAAAAATTGCTGATGCAAGACTTCGTAAATGTTGTCACTGAGTACAAAGTAACATGATATATGTTATATAAATATCTATCTATGTGAGTACATGGATGAGTAGAAACACGCACTCCCCCCAAAAGCACACACACTCCACATATGCCATTTGGCAGAGTTCTGCTTATTCTTACATAATGATAAATGGATATGTAGAAAAAATGCCTTTATAGTTTATTTCTTCTTGTGAATGGTTAAAGTAGGTCATCTTTTGAAAGTGAATTTACACTTGGGCTTAATATGTCTTCCCCAGTCACAATTTGGGCATTTTATTTTTTTGCAATGATCTGAGAAAATGATAAGTGCTAGTTGACATTGTGAGGTATGGCATCAAAAGTTCTTATGGGGTGATGGTCTTGTTTATGGGGGGAGCAGAAATCATGTCTATCAGAAGGCATATGGATGAGACAACAGATTGTAAATCCCAATTCGTTCTTTGGAATTCTGCCTCTATTTACAGAGGAAACACCTGGAAGTAGAAAAATATAGCTCATTTCTCTAGTATAAAAATCTCAAGGGAACCTTCTGTTTAATATACAATCTCTTACGTGGAAAAATAAGATGCCAGTGCTTTTACTGTTATGATAGACTTCTGTCTATGATGGACAATGACATACATAGGAGAAGAGAATTAGAAGGCTGAGGGGCTGAACAGGCTGCTGGAGGTCAACCTAGCAATGTGAAGCTGGTCTCTCTATAAAAGGGGAAAAAAAAGACACTTTCAAAGACTAGTAAAACAATTAAAGGATCTCTCTATAGAGATGATTAGTAGAGAGAAAAGAAGCAGTAATAGTATTAGAAGTGAGTTCACTGAATGTTAAGAAAAACAAAAATTGCAAATGCCTTATGAATGAACAATACCTAGGGATGTTTTACCAGAGCTAAATAGTGGAACCCACGATGACCTGAGAGTCATCGTGGAGGCCTGAGAGCCATTATAACGCACACATTAAAATAAATGTGAATTCACCTTTACCCCAAGCTAAGAAAATTGTACATTGTCTGTACATATCTGTATGAGTTATATAAGGAACAAAAATTACCTTGTAACCCAAAGTAATTATTTTTTGAAACTATGTAGTTTTGTTTAAAATCTGTTTATATTTATTGATTTTTTCGTGGAGACTTTGTTTTGTTATCTTAGTATATTTTTATTGCTTTTGTTATTTTCTTAGTATACTTTCATTGTTGTTGATAAGGGTGTTGTGTCTCTTCAGTCTTTTGGTGGGGGAGAAGTTTTGTTGGATATATATGCCCAGCCGTTTGGGGACAGCATAAGGAAAATAGTTTGATTATGTTGATAAAATGAAACAGAACTAAATCCTTGATCCTGTTGGTAAAGGGAAGGGGGTTGAGAATGCTAATGAGAAGAGTGAGAGAATGGAAATACGCTCAAGAGGCCTCGAACTTGGCTCAAAAGAGGACGAAGGAAAAAGCTGCCAGTGAACAAGAGCCCACTATTGTCACCATCTGTTACTGGTCATTTCACCTCTCTCAACTTAACATGCTTGGCTTTTCTTGTCTGGGCCATCAGAGGGATTCTGTTGTTTGACCTGTCTGCCATCCTCGCTTTCATTTAGTGTTGTCACCTTGATTTTTCTTTAGGGAGAATCCCAGGCTATGTGGCTTAGATGAGGCTGAACTCACAGCCCAGTTCCAGGGGCCAAACATTAATCTACGTTTGGTCATTTACAGTCATAAGGATTAGTTTAGGGATAGTTCAGCCAGCCACAAAATAGAAGTTGATTCTGAGACTTTTATTTGGAACCACTGGGTGTCAGGCCTTCGAATTCTGTTGATGTCTTTAATATGGTAGTATCTAGGCTTGGAGCTTTGAGAAACATGTAGAGAAAGGGTTCTTCAGAACAAAGCCTCCGAAGAAGAATAATAGTCAAGGTAGAATATAAGTAAAAAAGACAAACTCCTGGTGATGCAGTTTGAGAATCTTGATCCAGCTATTCTTGAGGTTATGCCCTGAATGTTTCAGTATTGTGAGCCATTCATCTCTCCATTTTGAGATGGGCTGAATTGCATTTCTTTTACTTGTAACCCAAG
The DNA here is from genome assembly GCA_004363605.1 of Indri indri. Classification (NCBI taxonomy): domain Eukaryota; kingdom Metazoa; phylum Chordata; class Mammalia; order Primates; family Indriidae; genus Indri; species Indri indri. Next base: position 30,111 of record RJWJ010013883.1, on the reverse strand, counting down.
AATAATGCTAATATGCCATAAAACTGAAAAAAAAAATAATACAAGGTTAAAATGATATAAATTTGTCCCTAGATAAGCAAAAAACAAAACAAAAAGAAAATAAAAGCTATTAAAGACCCTGGAGAATGACAAAAGGTAAGCAGATTCAGGAGGAAATAAAACTTCGGATAAAGGGAAGGTATAGGGACAATTTCTCAATTTTGCAGTTTCTAACTTGCAGTTTTCTAGACTATGCCATATGTACTGGCTAAATCTCTGAATAAAAGCCCACAATTTTTCTTACTTGGGACAATCACAACTGCTGGGAAATGAGGGAAAACTCCCAGAAAAGATGGACTTGTAGAATAGTGAGCCTCAAATTCTGTGTATAAATTATGCCCAAATCCCTGGTTGGCTTCTGAACCATGTGTTTCGTGTGGTAGGTTTCAGGCACCCCAGCCAAGAATAAAAGCACTGAACTGAGTTTTGAGCTGCCGTCCAAAAGAGAGCTTATGATTTAATTCCAACCAAGTTAATTGATGGTTAAAACAACAACAAAAATCAGCATTCTTCATGGGAATATAATAGAATCCAGAATCTTGAAAACTTAATAGTAACAATGTCTAGAAGACAAAGCAGAATTATTTGAAAAAAAAAGGTAAGGAAAATGAGACTGATTCTCAAGAAAAAAAGACATTCAATGGTAATCAATATCAGTATACAAGATTTTTGAATTAGCACAGATTTTAAAGTACCTCTTATGATTTAAAGAAAAAATATGTTTGTAATGAGTAGAAAAAAATAAGAAAGCTCAGTAGAGAAATATAAATGGCAAAAAAAGCTGAAAAATACTATGATGAGGGAATAAAAGTATGATTCCATTTACAAAAGGATCTGAGCAAACTGGGTAGAAAATCAAACATCTCTTATATAGACTAAGAAGTATCTTTCCTTCTTCTGGCAACATTCTGTTATAATTGGTATCAGCGATTAGTTCATATATTAATACGATAGTCTTAATTTAATACCAGTGAGGCCAGCAACAATGAATACATTAGTCTATAAATGCACTTCTGAATTCCTTATGCCCTAGGGGAAACTTCACAAAGAAACAAAAGAGTAAAATTCCGCTACTTCAGAACCTGTCATTTTAACTTTTGTTATTTTTACATTTTAAGCTGATTTGAATTTATTATGGTATAAAGTAGTAGATCATAAATAAGTAATTATTTTAAAGTGAAGTTAGAGGAACTAATTAAAAATGTCCAAAAACATGAAGGGTGTAAATAGTTAAGTAATTTCTCTGTCACACAGTGTAGACAGCACTTTTACAACATTCTAGAAAAAGAAAAATGAATTTTAATAGTTTTGCAGGGAAAGCAAAATATCACAGCTGTAAAACATATAGGCATTAGAATCACATATGCAGCTCTATTATTTACTAGCTGTGTGAACTTGGGCATGTTCCTTAGCTTTTCCTGAACTTCAGATGGAGAGAAAGTTACCTGCCTCCAGCAGTGCCAATAATTCAGCTCTTTGAAACAAACAAACAATCCCTGATTTGTAGTATTTTTTTTTACCCCAATTTCTATAGTGTAACTGCTCCTACCATGACCACTTTCAGGTTACCAATAAGACATCCCTTAAAAAGGAGTTGGGAAGAGATGTGTCCCGTTAATTCTCTCCAGCAGGGATGAGTTGGCTTCCGCACACCATTGTGTGTATCTCAAAAGACTGTTGTGAGGATGGAATTATCCAATTCACCGGAAGTGCTCAGCGCTGTGACTGACATAAAACAAGTATTCAGCAAAAGGGGACTAAATGGTGATTGAGTTTGCCCAAAAATGCAGACAGTATCATGAAATGTAGAGTACAAAATTTATTCCTCTTTCAAATAGCTTATAGTGACAGTGAAAACATTTAAGAAGAGTGTTGGAAGATCCATCCTCATTGTGATTCTCACTTTACTTCCAGTTACTGTATTGAACATGGGCTAGCTGAAAGAATTGGATAACTACATTGTAAAGAGTGAAGCGCAACTCTTGCCAGTAATAGGATTGAGCTCGAGTTCCCAATTCTTCTCTTAGGTACAAGAGATTTTTTTTCCATTGTTCCTTAGTTCTTAGCAGACTTTCCTTGAAAACTTGGTCATAAACCAAACTTTATTCAAATTGACAAAGCTGGGTTATCAGCTACATTTACCTTATAGAGTTGTTTTACCTAATTGTTATCTGGTTACATTGACATATGGGTATAGATTAGGTAGAGATAGACTGAACAATTTGTCAGCTTGCCCTGGTCTTTCTCAGTTTTAGTACTGAAAGTCCCATGTGCTGGGAGTTTGCTCAGTCCTAGGCAATGGAAACAGTTTGTTACCCTAATGTAGATAGACCTTCAACTCTTGATTGCATAGATGTGGTAATGAATGAAAACAGTGGCCTCAAAACAGAGTAATTAGATTTGTTCTTGTGTTAAGTGGTGAAATTATTAAAATTAAAAATAAGCCATAATTCCAAATGATACCATATCTATGTCATAATTGAACAGAAGCATAATCTTCTGAGGGGACTTGGTGAAAGGTTTCCACCTGCCAGTGGACACAGTGGCAAACAGGATTGTATAGCTTTGTCAGTCTGAACGGTCCTCCCATCCTAGAGTTAAATATATACTGTTCATTAAGGACTGAAGTTATGTGTACTTTAATTCATTATTCCTTTATCATATTGAATATTTACTGGTCTTGCTAACAAGAGTTTTGGCAATTACCCTTACCAGTTTCTTTTTTCCTATTTAATGTTCATTATTTTCTCAAGGTACTTATAGCTATGGTAACTGACACTAAAGGCCAGTGTATATTATCATCTCTTATGGTACAGTATAGACAATTGTTTAAGAATGCCTTATTTTCAAGTGGTAAAAAATTATATTATTCTTTAAAATAGAGGTCAATTTGAAAATAAATTAAGGCACTGTGATAGTATGACTTTTCATGAGAGTGTGCATAGCAAATTAAGGCACTACGAGAGTATGATTTTTCATGATGGTATGCATAGCAAGCCACTTCCCTTGTCAATGCCATCAATAAATTGTCTTATCTTTTGGAAATAAAAATTTGGTATATCTTTTTGTTATTAAGGTGTGTTGTAGTAGTAAATCCAGTTTCAACACAGCAGGGATTTTCAAATATATACAATTTTTGTCTAGGTTTCATAATTATGAAAAGGAAACAGTTCTGTTTTTATAGTTTCTGACAATATTAACCCAGCTTTCCCACATTTCTTTCATCTTTGTATATCTGCCTTTCTTTTCATCTACTGAATAAAAACAATTTATAAATATCCTGGTTCCATTTGCAACTACAACACATTCTTGGCTAATTCCCCAAGGGTTCCCTCAATGTGCCTCACTTTGGAATGATTTATAAAATTCATCTTCCCTCCATCTGGTATGAGAAGTAGAGAGCTGCTCTGTTCAAGAACTCTCATTAAAGGAACAGTCAAAGTACTCATTTTTCTCCCACACCCTGAAATTAAAAAAAAAATTAAAAATGATTAGTCTCCTGAAAAAATTCAAGCTCTTTGAGATTTTCAAAATTCTAACTGTAGTGTTGAAAAGATACTGCTTTGATTATGTATGAATCATCACTTTTGTAGAAGGAAAAAGGAGACACAAATTGGGTACAGCACTTTCTCTGGGAAATGATCTAATAGCTGAGCAATTCCCACAGCCTGTCAGTTGCTGCATCGGAACTCTCCAATGAAACGCAATGGGTCATTTATCTCAGCCTTCGGTGGAGTGATTGTCAACAGAACCCCTGAGGCCTTCTGAGGTATCCCTGTGTAAATTGGAACATAGGTGGCAATACAATCGTCTTAATCACTAAAAGGGAAGCAAGGATTAAAAATTGACCGTTAGGAATGAATGCATAAATCTATGCTCATAGGTTGGATGAATTCTAGACAGAATGGTGGTAAATTTTTATTTCCTCATGACAAGGCATTACTGCACAGAATTATACATTAGAAAGTTTAGAATATTTTTGTGTCTGTGGGAATCCACCTGTCTGTTATAAAACCAAATAGTTGAACATATATAAATCTTTTACACATATATGTCTACACATCCATACACATATTAACAATTTATAGATATAGATCAGCCAAGAGCAAATGTGACCTATTCCTTAAAGCCACAAAGCATTTAGAAAGGTTGTAAAATTTCTCTGCTATAACTTTTAACAAAATAACATTGATTGGAAAAAATAAAGCTGTAGAGGATTGGATATACACTAGAATTTTGGAGTTTGGTTTTTTTTTTTTTGGTCTGTGTAATAGAATTTGAGAGGGAAAATATAGAGATTCTTGTATCTATGCTACAGTTATAAGATTATGTTTGGAAGTTTTGAAATCTCTTTAATACGTGAATAATATCCAGATAATTCATTAATTTAAAAAATTGTAAGAAAAAAAAACTATCTTAAATCATCTACCACTTACAGTTCCAGCACTCATATGAAAGAAGAGTACTGTTGCTGATAACAGTAAGGGTTATTAAAATCACCTAGTCTACCTTTTATTGCTGTACATATAAAACAAAGAAATCCAGAGTAGTTTGGGTAGATTTGACAAACAGAAGATTAAAAAAAAAAAGGCAGTGATGGGGGTGTATTTTTTTGAGACCTTTGAGAAGCAGACACCAAGGTGGGGTTAGAAGCTGATGAGAAAAATTATTTATTGGAGGAAATACCTGTGAAGGAAAAAGGGGAGAGAGCCAGAGGAGTCGGAAGAGGCAGTGACCTTTATCAGACAGCCATAGAAGTATGACACCGGTGAAGAAGAGAGTGAAGGGAGGAAGGTACGATAAATGGATTCTCAGACTGAAGAAGTGTTCTAAACAATTTGGCCAGGTTGATGGGAAGTGCTAGAGCCAAAGTTGCTTACGAGAGGTGTGCTCTAGCTCCTAGAAATAAGCCTGACTTGATATCATTGTCACATTCAGTCATTGCCTAGGATCTGCCCATGGTGGGTGTGGCCTCTGTGTGAACTTGGTGGTGGATTCAAAGCAGAGCGGCTGGGGTCCTGCATCACTTCTGCTCCCACAACAGAAGATCTGAGTGGTGGCGCACCTTCGTGGCTGCCAGAGGGTATCTCTCACCTTGTATGTATCCTGGCTCAGTGAGAGGATTCCAAGACACCTCTGACTTTTCGTTGTGTCCTGGAAAGATGAAGGCAAACAAGTCACAAACAAAATGGCTAATGTCAAAGCCTATTTGGAGAATTGGAGTTACATGAAATAATCCAATGACAAGGAAGGGGAAACCAGGAGCTCCAAGACTGAACATATGGTGGTTTCTATGGGGCCACAGGTAGTAGTCTACCATTCTGGATCCAAGAGTGAAAGAGAGATTTATGATGGTCTCAACTCAAGTTTATGTGAGTGAACTTATTTTACTTATATAATATGGAATTCAACAGATAGAAATTGACTGATTATTTCCATTGTTGGGCAGCTTTTAATACATCCATACAAAATGCAAGCCAGACCTAACTCATCTACTGAGGAATAATCCTATTTTAAATATTCTTTCTCTAGATACCTAGTGGTAGAAACAAGTTCTTTTTTTATTCATATAGCTGTGATTTGGGGGCAGTCAGAAGTGACAGAAGTGGGAGTAGGGCAGGAAAAGGGAGCAAAAAGCCCAATGTCAGTTCCAGATGTAAGTAATGCTATCTGTCCCTAGGAAGTAGTAGTAAAATGAACGATTCTTCATAGTCACAGAAAGAAGAGCAAAACGACTTTTTACCCGGAACATGCTATCCAAGCATTCTTTCCTGTTGAGTCAAAGTTGCTGCCACAGCGTGAACATCAGGACCTAGTGTTATGTTCACAGGTTTAATTATTTTAAAAAAGATACCAAAACATCTGTGCTCTGCCATTTTACATTATATTAATGTAAGATGACAGATTCTTCTACGAGACAATTTTTTTTCTGTTTTACTTGCATACTGTGGTCTCATGGCAATTATTGTAGACATTGTTTCACATGGGGTGGTCCATAATCATTTAGCACCTTATATCACATTGGGATTTCTGGATAATGACTAATTAATTAGGTGGACAGAAGAGAAATGTGTCTGTAACAGTGGCAAGAAGCCAAGGACTGCTCCTTCCAGGTGTTCAGAGAAGTTGCTAGAAACTAATCCATCTTCAGAGAATGACTAATATAGGTTCGAGAGGAAAACACTGACACAAAAGAATGCTATTTCAAATAATCCTTATAAATGAGATGGATTTGCTCATTCAGCTGAAATTTTTTTAAAAATAAATCTCCCCAAAGAGTTACTAAGCAACAATCTTGGAGTGCTTCCAATTTTGAGTTGATACAGCTTCCTGGAGAGTCCAGTAAATGTTTTGAGAAATCTCATAGTAGGGTCATTTTATTGTATTTCAGGATTTAATAGCAATGAAGGTACTTATAAAATACGCCAGAACTGGTATTCATTTGGAGAAAATTAGAGGGCCTTTTATGTCTAGGGAATGAAATTCTTTGAACAAGAAACGTATTCACTCACATGTTTCTCTTTACCGGGGTCTTTTATATATCTTAAGTTGTATGACTATTTTTTAAACTGTCAATGTCTGTGATGTTTTGAATCAATTTTTGTTTGAAGTTCAGGAAAACAGAGTTTAGCTCCTGATGATTCATTTTCTATAAAGTGTTTTCTTCAGATGTATTTTTCCAAAATAAGGCTTTACCATGGCATAGGTTAATTTGTATGAAAGGCGATGATAGCCATGAAAAAAGAAATATCTAATTAGAATGCAGTCTGAAATGGTCTGCAAAAATAAGATTTGAGGATTGTGTATCATGTAAATATATTCTGTCACAAACATTACTAAAACAAGTTTTAAAAAATCAAGTCAAGTTGCATAAAAATGTCAGCCTTAGGGAACATTACTTTAAGTATAAAACATTGGAATGGTTTGGATATTTGTGCCCCCAAACCTCATGTTGAAATTTGATTCCATCGTTGGAGGTGGGGCCTAATGGGAGGTGTTTGGGTCATGGAGGTGAATCCCTCATGAATGGCTCTGTGCTCTCATCCTGTTAATGAGTGAGTTCACCTTCTATTAGTTCCCCTGAGAACTGACTGTTTCAAAGAGCCCGCCCACCCCTTTTCTCTCTTGTTGCTTCTCTTGCCCTATGGTCTGTACATGCTGGCTCCCTTTGCCTTCTGCCATGAGTGGAAGCTTCCTGAGGCCCCCATCAGATGCAGATGTACCATGCTTCTTGTACAGCCTGTAGAACTCCAAGCCGCGTAAGCCTCTTTTCTTTATACATTACCCAGCCTCAGATCTTCCTTTATAGCTACACCAGCAGACTAAGACAGACAGGCACTGCCATAGCAGAACAGGCAATGACATACTGAATAGGACAGATGGATAAATGCTTGGATTTTAAGGAATATATTCTTACTCTCTGCCTTACATTTTAGTTATAATGTAACATGTTATTTAAATCCTACTCTGATTAGACATTTATTTTTAAATGTTGCAAATGAATTAAACAATAGGAAAAATGCAATGCTTGGAAAAATGCCTAACACTGAAGCCCAGATGTGTATTCTGCCACTTCATTTGTTGAGTATACACTATTTGAAACAGGAATGTGTGTTATTGTCAAGGGATATGTATTATTGCCAGCCTCTTTTTTTTGTTGTTTTTACCTTCGCTATGTTTTGCTTAGTCATAGAAAGAAAACTCTAAATAATTAGCAATTCCTTGCTAAATCTCATGTTTTTTCCAGGTATTTGAAAATAAAACTCCCCAAACTTGTATGGCTCTCCAGTTTCAGCATTTACCAATTATATTGTGAGGCATAATTTTTTTACCAATGGAAAATAATTCAAAAAAGCCATGCTGTTTAGAAATAAAGCTTCTTAGTTCCTCTCTTTTTAAAAGTACAACTTTTTAAAATAGAAATCATATTTTTCTTTTAAAATAGTTCTGCTCTTTCTTTTTGAAGAAGAGTTCTAATTTCTATATTGCTAGTTTTATATTAAAACTATAAAATAGTATGTCTTTTTTTTACTCCTAGTTAAAGAGATGCCTGGATTAAAGTGTCTTTGGCTAATAAAATTCATTTTGAAATCAAAGCAAGCAAGAAATGCTCATCAGATATTTTCTGCTTTAGAAACTCTGGAAGCAGTAATTTTTACAAAGATAACAGAGAATTCTAGGGATTGATAGGAAGAAGAAGAAACTCAAAGTTAAGGTAAATAAGAACTGGATTTTAGGGTAGAAAGACACAATAGTTCTTTTATACTTTGTCATATATCAATTTATTTAACAGATATTTGATGATCTCTCACTAGGCTTCGGGCACTGTGTAAGCACATATTTTGTCTAGTAATAAAACCAAGAGAATGAGAATATGTCTTTAATGTTAATAGTGTAGAGGATTGAATGAAACAATAAATACATAATAAATCCCAAAGATTTCCCATTTTTAAGTGTAGCATTAAGATAAATTATTTCTATAAATATTTTAGAAATTGAATTGGCCACATAAATATATTACTTTATTCATTAACATTTAAAAATAAAATTTATAATTTATTATTTTCCTGAAGTCACATTCTAAGTGTTAGTATGTAATATCAACCAATTATTACTGGCATAATACCAGTTTTACAAAATAACAGTAGAAAAAAATAGAAGAACAAAGTCAGAGGACTGACGTTACTTGACTTCAAGAGATTCTATAAGGCCATAGGAATCAACATGGTGTGATATTGGTGAAAGAATAGAAATAGAAAGAATTGGCAATGGAACAAAATATATCCCAGAAATAGACTCACATAATATATAGTCAATTGATCTTTGACACAGAATTAAAGGTAAATACAATGAAGAAAATATAGTCTTTTTAACAAATGGTGCTGGAAAAACTGGACATCAACAAGCTAAAAAAAGGAATCTAAACACAGACCTCATACCTTTCACAAAAATTAATTCAAACTTGATTATGGACTTAAATGTAAGACACAAAGTTATCAAACCCCAGAAGATAATATAGAAGAAAATCAAAATGACTTTTAGTTTAATGATGACTTTTTGGTTGTAATACCAGAGGCATGATCCTTGAAAGAAAGAATTGATAAGCTGGACTTCATTAAAATTAAATATTTTTATGCTTGATATTGTCAAGAAAATGAAAACCACAAACTGGGAGAAAATATTTGCAAAAGATATATCTGATAAAGAACTTTTATCCAAAATACACAAAGCATTCTTAAAACTCAGCAATAAAAAAACAAACAACTCAATTAAAAAATGAGCCACGGACCTTAACCAACACTTCACCAGTTTGGTGGTTTCTTAGAAAACTAAAAATAATCTTCCAATGCAGCAGTTAATTTTGCTCTTTCATATTTACCCAAAAGAATTTGAAACTTAAGTCCACACAAAAACTTACACATGGATGTTTATACAAATTTTATTATAACTGCCAAAGGTTGAAAGTAACTAAGATACCCTTCAGTATATGAATGGATTAATAAATTGTGGCATATCCAGGCAACGTGGTATTATTCAGAGCTAAAAAGAAATGAGCTATCAAACCATGAAAAGACATGGAGGAACTTTAAATTCACATTACCCAGTAAAAGAAGCCAATAGAAAGGCTATATATTGTATGATTCCAGGTATATGAAATTCTGAAAAAGGTGAAACTTCAGAGTCAATAAAACTATCAGTAGTTGCCAAGGATTAGGGGGAAGGCGGTGATGAAAAGGCAGAGCATAAAGGATTTTGAGGGCAGTGAAACTGCTTATGATACTACATATAATGGGTATATATGTCATTATACATTTGTCCAAACCTGTAAAATACACAACACCAAGAGTGAACCTTACTACAAACTATGAAATCTGGGTGATAATGTTATATCAATATGGATTCAATTGTAACAAACATACCACTTTGGTGGGGGATGTTGATAAGGCTGGAGGTTATGTATATGTCAGGGCAGGGGATATATGGGAAATCTCTGTACCTTGTAGTCAATTTTGCTATGAACATAAAAGTGCTCTAAAAAATACAATCTATTAGAAAAAATAGAGTTAAGACCCTCTGGTGAATTTGCTATGAAATTTCCACTACAGTAACTTTTAAATTATATATATATTTTTATATAACTAAAGTTATATATGCTCTGGGAATCAATCCTGGAAAATACATGTAAATGAATAGTTTTCACTTGGGTTACATGAAAGGCAACATGAGCAGAACATAAATGTACCATGCTTTGTTTCATAAGAGATGTACCAGTTACTAGAAGTAGGTACTATTATTAACAGAAGAAGATATTTTTTAAACCTACCACTTGCCTCTAACCAGAATGCAGTCTCTCTATCATAGATATTTAAAATTCTGATGTGCACAGTACTTGTTGTTAGTTACTATTCCTCCTAACATGGTTAACTCTTATTTAGTAGAATAGATTATTTTATTATAACAGAAATATCAATGATTTATTACTATTCTCCATTCAATTTCATCATCTGTACCTTTGAGCTTGTACTGCTTTTTGTTTTATTTTGTTGTTGTTTGAATATAATCCAGATTGGGACAATGTTTGGAGTAAATTAACTTAATAGTTCATTACCCTTCCTCTTGATGATACCTCAGATCTTGTTCTTGGCCTTTACCTCACATTGTCATCTTTAAATAATCGTATGTTATACCTGGATTTTACTGAGTTATGGACTTATGTTATTGACATTAAAATCTACATCACCTTTGCAGGTGTGTCTTATTTTTTTTCTCCATCGTGCACATTGAATTACCTTACCAGACCTTTACTTTACTCTCAAAGACCTTTTAATCTCCATATGTCTCAAACTAAACTGATTATTTTGTCCATTACCAAGCTTCTGTTTTTTCCAGTATTTCCCATTTGGATTTGTAGCCCAACCACAATCCCTAGTTATAAAACCAAACTGTTAATATTGAAAATCCTTTAGCTTAGCAAGGACGTCAGTTTATAAGGCGGTTGCCATAACTAATAAACCTCTCAGTCATAACGGCTTAATTCAACACAATTTTTTCTCACTCTCATCAGAGTTAAAATAGATATTCTTGGTTGCTGGCTCTTCTGTAAGAATTGACTCAGAAATGCAGATTGCTTTCATCTTTTTTTCTGGAAGTCTGACATGTGGCTCCCAGAGTCATTGTGAGGGTAATCTCCATCTAGTACTCAACAGGGGTAGAAAGAATAGAGGTTTGTTCTTCAGAAGCTTTTATGTACCAAGCCTAGAAAGGGCATACATCTTTTTTTGCCATATAGACCAGATCTTTGTGTGTGGCTGTATGTAACTTCATGGTGGTTGAAAAATTTAGGCTACCTGTGCACCCAGAGGGGAAAAAAGTAATGTGTTTAGTTTAATGCATAGAAGAGTGTACTTCATCATTATAGGTTTTTCTTCAAAATCTTTCCATCCAATTTCAAAATGTCTTCATCATATTTTTGTCTCTCTCTCTCTCTCTCTTTTCCTGTCTTTTCCCTGAATGACTGTAATGGGCTTATAATTGGTCTATAAAATGCAATGATGATAATGTTAAATTTTTAAGTTTTTTTTAAGGAATAAGATGATTGATGTAACTTTTCTAGCCTATAATAATGTTTAATAACTCTTAGGTATTCATTATCATCATTTTTATCATCATCTTCCTCATCATTTTATTTCCATGCACACCAAGAGATGCTGAAAGACAATGTGCATTTTTCTTCATCACTGTATCAGCAGTTCCTTTTTTATAGGATTTAAAGATTCTTTTCATAGTGGACACAACATGGTGACAGCATAAAAGACAGAAATCTTGTTATTTACAGCTCCAAACAAGAAAAGGAAGCCATGTTTATCCATATAGGGGCTTGCACGTGGGCACTGGGTTAGGGAGCAGCTTAGGTACAGCAAGAGGGATTGGGTTATCTAGGTCTTAAGGTCTCCCTGTGGATTGGCTAATTGAATAATTTTATAGGCTCTGGGAAACAGGCATTCCCTTTAATTTTCTGGTACCTGGCCTGGTTGATTAAGGTAGGTGCATAGCAACCCTGAGTGCAAGAGATGATACAGAACTGGCAGACTTCTAGCAAGGGCCTCAAAAGTGGGTCTAAACAGCACTTAGAAAGCAATAACAAGCTATGAATCAGTACCTTGAAGAGTACTTGGTAAAAATAAGTACCTGTTTTATTTTTGTTAAATAGAGTGAAATCAATGTCTTGGGAATAATATCCAACATTATTTCTTAGTTCTTGTGCTTAATAGTATTGTTTGGCTTTGGTTATTCTGACATCAATGATGAATTTGAATAATTATTACGATGCCTTTTATCACAAATCTATTAGAAGACACATACATATTGATTGATGTTTTTAATTTTCTGTAACTTGTAAAAACTCCAGAAATTTTTGAAATAATGAATTTTCAGATCTGACCATATAATGGCTCATGTTCTTTTTTATTGTGTTAGGCAATGTCTCCAGATTTTCACTCCCATCTTTCAATGGAAGAAACATATGCAAAACTGTCCTTCTTATTAGTAGAATTCATTTTATAAATTGCTAATCCAAAAATATCCATCCTAAGCCTCAATTTATCACACATTTTCATTAGCAATGGAAACATAGTCACTTTTCTGGTCTCAACATCTGTGAAACACAACCAACATTCAAGAAGAAAATTAAGAATTATCTTATTGTTGTGGTGAATCATGCATCCCTGTTCTGATTATTTTTCATTCTTAGTCACTTGGGATGCCTTGTACAATTCCATCTGTGATACAGAGTTGGCAGGATCCTCTCCTTGGAATCAATATGTATTCCTATTATGTTTTCTTCATCTTTATAGGAGAAAGAGAGTAAACCATTTTCATCTCTCCTAATGCCAGACACCTGCTCCAATTATCTGGTTTAGTTCACACAATTCAGACATTTCCAGGATTATTATAAACTTACATGGGGAGCAATTCTGGCAAAAGTACACTTTCATCTGAAGTGCTTGATTCTGGTTTCACCTCTGTATTATTCACTCTCCCACTGCTGCCAGCCTTTTCCTCCTATTTGCATCCATTTTTTTTTTCCTGTTAATTTTTACTCCTGAGTTACTTCCTCTGATGTTATAAAGAACTTCTCTAAAAGTTTCCTTGGTTCCCATATGATATATTTTCTGTTGCGGTGCATGATGGGATGGAGCTGACGAGATTTGGGGTTAGAATATGCCCAGGAAAACCTTGATGCTATTCAGCAATTTACAAAATTTGTGACCTCAGGGTTAGTGATAGTCTTTATTGATATGGTGCATTTATGGAAACACCTTTCACATACATCAATTTGTTTGACCTTCACAAAGCCTTATGACTGAGGCAGGTCAGTTATAGTTACTGCCATTTCATAGATCAGGACTGAGGCTGAGAGAGGTTAAAAAGTTACTGAAAGGGCAAAGTGCTTTGTCTATTAGTTATCATCCCAAACTCACGCATAAATCTTCAATATTTTAAGAAATCTAAAATAACTGTGAAGAATAAGTTTTTTCAGAAAAATAGTGTAATGTGTTTCAATAAACGTCAGAAGGATTAGCTTGGAATAATCATAATTCAAATTGATTCTTAATATTCCTACTCTCCTCCCCTCAAACAATAAAACACCAAAATACTATTGTCAAGATATTTTTCTAGTGTCTTTGACTTACAGTAAATAAATATAAGTCATTCAATTTATAATACAAATTACAAAAAACAAGTCTATCCCAGACTGGTAAATGCTAACTTTTTATGTTTCTTTGAAATTAAAAAATAGAATGTAATGCTATAAAGAAATGAAAACAAAATACTGTTTGTTATAACTCATATTACCTGTCAATTAATTGTCATTGTTAATACATTTTGCTTCTATATTAATTATGATGCCATGATTTATTTATATAATTGATATAATATTCTTTTTGAAAAAATATGTCCTCTATATAACTATAACAACATAAGGCCACAGATTTTTAAATGTATAATTTAATAGGATCTCTAAAATTATAAAAGCTAATACCAGTAGCACAAAATTATTTTGGTGAACATTTGAAAGAAATGAACAACCTTAGTCAACTTGCATATTTTCTTGTTCATCTTTTCCACAGAATGTAATCATTTTTTTTTTTAAATATAGAAGAAGTAAAATGTGTGTGGAAAAGTTAGCCTTGTTCATTGTGCAAATTTATTGCACAGATATGTACTTCATGCCTATCATGTGACAAACCTTGCTTAGGCCCTCAGTGTTCCACTAAGCAACCACTCCAACAAATAAAGTTATAGACAATAATGGGTCAGAAAGTATTTGTGTCAGTAACTTACAAAGAAAAGCCAATACTCTTGAGAATTTCATGGAATAGTTTATCCCAAACATTGTTTTCACCACTGAATAAAAAGAACTCTCAAGAGTTCATGAAAATATGGCTACCAAGCAACCTTACGGTTGCTGTGATCTTCATTGAAAGCTTTGTTGACTTCATTAAAAATAAAATTTCAGTCCAGGATCATTTTCCTCTCCTATGACATACTGTTAATAGTTTTGTGTGAAAAGTTATATCATATTTTAGAAAAATTTCACTTATCCAACTTACTACGTTTATTCCAGTCTGTGATAAAACACAGCAGACAACAAAAATTCCCAGACAGAAAGGTCTTTCATTTTTTGAGGATGCTCTGTTAGTTTGTTAAGTCTAAATCTGCTATAACAAATACTATCACCTGGATGGCTTAAACAACAGAAAGTTATTGTTTCACAAATCTGGAAGCTAGAATCCAATATCAAGGTATCATCAGCAGGGTTGGTTTCTTCTGAAGCCTGGTTCCTTATAGACGGCCATCTTCTTCTGCCTCCAAGTGAACTTTTCTCTGTGCATATCTTTGTCTAAATTTCTTCTTTGTATAAGGATACCAGTCATTTTGGATTAGGGCCCACCCTAAAGAACTCATTTTAATTTAATTATCTCTTTAAAGGTCCTCTATCTACATGCAGTCACATTCTGAGGTACTGGAGGTTAGGACTTCAGTATATGAATTTCGAGGGACACAATGCAGCCCATAGCAGATGCCAATACCCACCAGTTAGCAAGTACATCAGGAACTCATCCATTCAAGGAATTTCTCAAAACATTATCTTGTCTTCCCCCGAGCTAAGAAACTCATGTATTCTTTGGTATTCTACCTGGAACCCTTAAACATCATCATCATGGAATTTTATTTATTATGGTGATCATATAATATATTGATTGTACATTTGTAGAGAATTCTTTGGTGGGTATGAATCTATTCTGCATCACATATTATACAAGCCAGGAAAGTTCTCAAGTACATTGAGAAATGAAAGTCCTGGATATTTAGAAAAGACTGTGTCTCTCTAAGTCTGAATGCTTTTACCTCTTATTCCTTGGAAGCCTGATTATCTCTAATTTCCTTAGTAGAATCAAAATAATAAATAGATATTTTGAACTCCCTGAACACTTAAAAATGTGTATGTATATGTGTGTGTGTGTGTGCACTTTTTGACTAAAATTTTCCTTGTATAAGCTATTTAGTTTGTCTACTTTTCATTCTCATTGGTCTCATTAAAATGACAGAGCTAGTCTTCTTAATCACTCCTTTTGAGAGAATAACAATTTTCTGCCTGACTATATTTAGACATTTACAATTTTCTAAATGAGGCTTCTATCTTAAGTAGCTCATGAAGTACTCTTCTTGCTTATTTTAAATATTTTCCTATTGTATATTCCATCTTCTTAATGCATTTATAGAGGAACACACAATTTTTGCACACCAAGTAATTATTCATACACCCACTGTTTCTTCCCATAGGCTTAATAACAGAAATATTTATATCCTCTTATATTTTGAAATAAGTAAGAAAAATCTCTGATCTTTTATGTCTCCTGTCAGAGTTTAAGCTGCTGAAATAGCTATTTCAGGTCTTTTTCTTTGTATTTTGGGTCCTAAATTTCTAAAAATTTATTCTTTATAGTGAGCAATGATGATCAAACTATTTAGTCATTCCCTTTATTTATTAAGCAAAACATAGTTACATAAAAGTGAGGACATTAAACTCTGAAGTATAGCAAGAGTGGCATTTGTTTATATGTTTGTTTGCTGCTTAGGTAGTTTGTGTTTTACCACTGTATAATTCTTAGACTAGTCAATTGAAGCAGATATAAATGTATCAGAGAGCCACCAAATCTAGGCTTCACATAGATTATTTTCTGATAAATCTCCCAACACATATAAAATTAGTAGAAGTTAAATCCAAATTATTACTTCCCCAGAGTACCTATAGCACTTAGTGAATACCACTATAATAATTTTAAATTACCAACTTATTTCTTTTTATCAGACAGATGAGTTCTCATCAGTGAATTGGCCATGAAAAGCTTTCTTCAGCATAAAAATCCCTGAGAGTTCACAATGAGCTTCCTGCATTCCTACCTCTTGATCAGCACTCTAAGCTCTACAGGGAAGATCCTAAGAAACGAATCCTCACAGATTACTTTTTCTACATCTATTAATTGACATCTTTATACTCCCCAGAGCATCATTTGATTATTTATGGGTTTCTGGAATCCTTGAATTTCCATAATAATTTTTCTTATTTCCATAATTATTATGGAATAATTCATATTAGAAATAGGACATTTTTTTGCCAGGTCCTCCAATTAGATAATTTCAGCTATGCATTACGTTGATCTCAAATTTTTCTTGCCATAGTCTGACTTTATTGAACTTGCTGGTGCTGACGTGTTGTGTTTAGAAATGGAAACCGAGAAGTCAGAATAGATTCCAGCCAACTGCCTTTGTGAGATAGTATAGTACAGAGTTCTTACTGATTTGGGGAATAAAATCCAGGCATTGACATTTGTATAACAATTCAAATTTGGCCACAACTGTAGTTTTGTCATTATTTCCTCTCACAGTTGAAGAAAATGCATTTTAGTTCATTGAAATGGCCTATTTAATGGCCCTATCGATGTTAGCGAAGAGGTGAGATTTGTGAAAATGTCTTCTGGCTACTTTTAGCCAAGAAAATTGAAGCAGTTGTGGGAGAGGTGGAAGTATAGTTAATGTTGTTAATGAAGAATCATTGTCCACTATGCTGTCTTGGAAACCCAGTCTTAAAAAAGTTTTCAATAGTAACAATAACAAGACCCTAACATATTTATAATAAGCTGTGACTTCTTAATCTCACTCTGATGAAAGAAGAAACTGAGGACATGAGCAGGAAATTAGACCAGTTTTCACAAAATAATGACTTCCTGGTCAAGGTCAAGAGGCAATATTCCAAGGATGGTATTAAATTACTAGTATGGCTCAGTGTACTATTCAACTTTCAAAATTCATTGTCAAATGAAATTGGTGTAGTGTCAAAAACCATCAAAACCCTAACACAACAATTTCTCCCTGGAGAAACATACTGTAACTATTACAAGGCACTTTTAAGGTTTATTGATTTGGAGATAGGAAGCACAGCTAGATGGGAGAGATGACAGAGATGAAGTGTATTTCTCAGACAAGCATAATAAACATGTCCCCAAGTCAGGGATCATATAAATATGAAAACAGAACATCAGTTAATTGTCATCTATTCTGCTTTCACAGCTGTATTTGTGCCAGATTATAAATACCTAAAAGACACAAATATTGCTTCTCAAGATGTTGGTACTAATATAATATTTGTTTTATCTCTGATAGGAAAATTAGGACGATAGCTTTAAAAAGGCCAGGGACTTTGTATGTAGATGGAGAAATCATGGGAGAGCTTCAGTGTCAGAACTCTACGTAATATCATATCAACTTAAGAATTCAGAAATTGACCAATTTCCTGTTTTTGCTTTATCTATTTATCTTCCTTTAGTGTAGGAACTCTATAATGCATTTCTGGGTAAAGATGCTTATTGAATTATTTTTTTCCTTGGTAGAATTATTGACATAATTATGCTTGTTTACAGTACTATAAGTAGTGCCAATAGGGATAAAGTGTGTTTTAAAATAATCTCTCTTTAGGAATATTCTAATGGTTTTCATTCACTTTGACTAGTGTTACTTCAAAGTTATTTGATCAAACTTGAATTCTATATTAAAATTGAAACAATGACTTAAAAGCTATATTACCAGATGTACAATCACTTTCTAATTTAAGAACCCCCATTGTACATTTTTCATGAAATTTTAACATTGACTGCTATTTTTAAGTCTATACAGATTATGTGCATATCCTGATAATAATATAATGAATCTGCTTCATTATTTTACATATTTCTAAGTTCAGATAAAAAAGAGTGTTTATAACTCTCAGGTATGAAAAAAGACTGTGTCTACTAAGTTAGGGTAAATATTCTTTGAGAGTCTTCAATAAGCGTTTGAATTTTGTGAATATATCCAAGAGTTTTTTGTATGCCATCATAAAAAATGGGGTTCATAACTCTTGTAAGGTTTTCAGAAGGTTTTTTAACCCTAGCACATTAATCACCACCACATTGGAGGTTTTTCTGCCTAATTGAGGCACAAATAGATGAAGCCCAGCATTACCCCTATTCCCCATGTTGTTATAAACATCACAATTAATGCGTAAAGGCATAAAAAAAGATAGAGGAAGTATCATTATTTATAGAAGACATAACATTCCACATGATATTTAAATGTTTAATGATCAGATGTGTAAAGAAAAGGTAGCATAATAGGTGGGTATAAGAAAAATAATGAACATGACAACCAATAATTTTTTATGCTACAAAAATTAGTTAGAAATATATAATGGGAAACCTCCTCATTCACACTAGCAAATATAGTCATAAAATAATTAGAATGAACATAAGAAGAAAAGTCTTGGCCATATATGAAGAAAAAAAATCTACCAAATATCAAATATATAAAAAAGAAGGAAAGTAGACATTTAATAGATTATAGAAGAGAAAGGTTGAACATTTGAAAAGTAATTTTTTAAAAAATAATTTAATTCCAAACCTGAATCATAATTTTTAAATTTTATTTTAGAAATTTGGAAAAGCGATATTAAATCCTCTGGAAAAAAGAATCAAATAGATGAAAATAAAATGAAGGGGCCATAATCCCATAGCACACTGGAAAGATACAATAAGACAGGAATAATTTATGGTTCAGGATTTATACCATTAGCACATAAGATTAAGTAGGCTCAGAGTTAATTGGGAAATAGAAAATTATTTAGTCAGTGATGTTGGCACTCTTGGTTAGCTATTATATTTTAAAACGTGTCTTGCTAAGGTATATAAAAAA
Source organism: Indri indri (assembly GCA_004363605.1). Taxonomy (NCBI): domain Eukaryota; kingdom Metazoa; phylum Chordata; class Mammalia; order Primates; family Indriidae; genus Indri; species Indri indri. Next base: position 10,779 of record RJWJ010013883.1, on the reverse strand, counting down.
TGACCACTGCACGCAAATAATTAGCATTCCTAGGTGTTACTATTAAATAACTTAAAAAATATACAAAATGTATAAAGCACATCTAACACTGGCAACAAAAATATGTGAAATACTTAAGAATAAAACTGGCAAAAAGATTTATAAGATAAAAACAATAACATTTTACCAAAGGCCCTAAAAGATCTAAGAGATGGAGAGACATGTCAAAACCCTGGATAAAAGGACTAAAAATTCTACAGATGCCAATTTACTCAAATAAGTTGGTATATTCAATGCACCTCTGAACAAGTGCACCCCAGGAATTTGTATGAAGCTAATTGTATATGAAAGAGAAAATGAAGATTAATATCCCAAATAGTTGTTCAAAATATGAACAAGCAAGACATCTTTCCAAGTATCAAAGATTATCGTAAAACAATAGGAATTGAAAGAAAAGTAATTGGAGCAGACAAGACAACACAGAATGGAATCCTACAAACTGACTTCTTTATATCTGAATTTTTGCTTAATGATAAAGGTAGGATTGCAAACCAGTAGGAAAACAGTAAGTTATTCAATAAATGTTCTGATAGTTATTGAAACCATATAGAAAATTCCAGGTGAATTGACAATGAACTTCAATTCATTTATAATTGTCCGTATGGTTTAATATATGGAAATGTATACAGATATTAAGGGTATCTTATATACCCAAATAACATATTTGATCAGTGGGATATAATTTGGAAAAATAGTTTTGGGGTGGACAAAGCTTTCTAAGTAATTAAAAAACCCAGGAATTATAGAAAAGATAATACATGTGGCTACATAAATAATCTCTATTGTAATTGCTATTTTATTCGATGTTGAAAGGTCTTCTGTAAATCAATTACAATTTTTATTTTTAATTTTTATTATTTTATTTTTATTTCAGAATATTATGGGGGTACAAACACTTTAGTCACATAAATTGCCTTTTCACTGCCTGAGTCAGAGCTACAAGCATGCCCATGCCCATCCCCCAGACAGCCCGCACTGCGCCTATTAGGTATGAATAAGATACCCATCCCCTCCTCCCCTCGACCTGCCGGATCCCTGATGAATGTAAAGTTCCATATGTGCACATAAGTGCTGATTGATTAGTACCAATTTAATGGTGAGTACATGTGGTGTTTATTTTTCCATTCTTATGATACTTCGCTTAGAAGAATGGGCTCCAGCTCTACCCAGGTTAATACAATAGGTAGTCCACCATTTTTCTTTATGGCCGAATAGTACTCTGTGATATACATATACCACATTTTGTTAATCCACTCAAGTATCGGTGGGCAGTTGGGTTGTTTCCACATCTTTGAAATTGTAAATTGTGCTGCTATAAACATTTGAGTGCAGGTGCCTTTTTTATTGAGTGTCTTTTTTTCCTTTGGGTGAATATCCAGTAGTGGGATTGTTGGATCAAATGGTAGTTCTACTTTTAGTTGTTTGAGGTATCTCCATACTGCTTTCTATAGAGGTTGCACTAGTTTGCAGTCCCACCAGCAGTGTATGAGTATACCTATCTGTCCACATCCACACTAACATTTGTTGTTTTGAGACTTTTTGATAAAAGCCATTCTCACTGGAGTTAAGTGATATCTTATTGTGGTTCTGATTTGCATTTCCTTGATGATTAGAGATGGTGAGCATTTTTTCATATGTTTGTTGGCCATTAGTCTATCTTCTTTTGAAAAGTTTCTGTTCATGTCCTTTGCCTACTTTTTAATGGGTTTGTTTGATTTTTTCTTGCTGGTTTGCCTGAGTTATTTATAGATTCTATTAATAGTTATCAGCCCTTTATCGGATGTATAGCATGCAGATATTGTCTCCCATTCTGTAGGTTGTCTATTTGCTCTAATGATTGTTTCCTTGGTTGTGCAGAAGGTTTTTAATTTGATCAGGTCCCATTTATTTATTTTTGTTGTTGCTGTGATTGCTTTTGGGATCTTCTTCATAAATTCTTTGCCTGGGCTGATGTCTATAAGAGTTTTTCCAACATTTTCTTTAAATATAAACAGCTTACTGCTAGAATATAGACCAATACATTTATAAAAGTATGACCTAACACAATTATTCAGGGAAATTTAAATAAGGGAAATTTAAATAAAGCAACACTGAGATGCTTTTTTTTCACTCAGATATTAAAATATTAATCACAAGAAACAAACATGCTTCTGCATTGCTAACAATATTATCAACTGAAACAGTCCTCTTAGGGAACAATTTAACAACATCTAGTAAACTTAATATGTGTAAATATATTGACCTAGCAATTCCATTTCTAGTTATCCATCATAGAAAATGTATGTTCTATAAAAATATATATAGCAAAAATTTAATTATTGATAAATGTTGAAATAACTGTAGAGAAACTATATTTCTATCATCAATATGGGGCTAAGTAAATTATAACACATTCATAGAATTGCAGAAAGCCAAAGAACAAGGTGGATCTCTGTGTACTGAGGTGAAATGAGTTCCAAAGTATTTTGGCAAGTAAGAAAGCAAATGACAGAACAACATGTAAGACATGTGCTTATTTATGGTAAATAAAACAAAACTGAAAAACATAACTCTGTATGTCTTTTATTTCATTACATATTAGAAAATGATAAACATCAAACTTTTAACTGTAATTGCCTCTGAAAATAGTAGTGTTTGAGAAATATTAACAATAGCGGTATAGGGAAAATTGAACATTTAACTAATTATATTTATTTATCATTTGAGATAAGAATATGTTTAAGTATTACATACAATTTTTATAAATCAAGAATAGTATAAAGTTTGATGAGGTAACTGTGGTAAAACCATAAATATTTCCAATAAAGTATATATATGCTGAAACTATAAAAAGAGAACTTTTTAAATTTTAGGAAAAAAATTTAAAATTAACAAAACAACAAAGAAAAATATTGATAGCTGAAACAAATTTAAATTCAATTAATAATTTTCCATATGAGATTATAAAAAAATTAAAAGCAAACAATAAATAAACGAGCTGAATGCATTACAAAAAAGGTAACATTCATTAAAATGAAGAAGAATTTATAAAAAGGAATACGAAAATATTAAGAATCCAACTGGTAAGTAAACAAAAAGCACAGAGACATCATGTGAGAAACATTAGTGGCAATGAAAGTTAGTCATATGTAAAATATGCAAATTTAAACAATGGATTGTATTTCAGAGAGAGGAAGGTCTGGGCCCATTCACCCACAAATACCACCAGGAAAGCCTGTGTAAACAAACAACCTGAATTTATTCAAATTGTTGCCTGGCAAGGGAAAAACTACTAAGAACAGTGTTCTAAATAATATCTTGTAGAGTTTACAAAGTTTTGCTGTTTTGTATTTTGTTGTTATTTTTCATGGAGATAAAGATAGAGCTGAACTTGAGTGATTTGGGGAAATGGATTTTGGAAGGAGGAGCAGGGCCCAAGTAAGATTTGGGTGAAATAGGCCAGGCGGAAGTCCTGTTCAACTTTTTGGACTTTTCAAGCCAGTATCTTGCCTCTAAGAAAAAAAAAAATCCCATATCCTTAATGAAGAATACTTTTTGGCCTTTACTCACCATTTACCACTTTAACTATTTGCTCAAAATCTTCCTTTAAAAATGTTTTTAAATGAGATGTTTAATTCCAAACTAATTGTCATTTCCTCAATACATTTTTAAAATATAATATATAGAATAAAAAAAAACATGTAGTATATAATAAGTGCACACCTTGTTGAATTATCCCAAAATGCTCACAACTGTGAACACAAACCCAGATCAAGAAACAGAATATTGCCAACTCCCCAAGGATTTCCTATGCCATCTTCTGTAACAATCTTGTTAAAGGGTAACCACTATTCTAACTTTCTAAAGGAAAGATTGGTTTTGCCTGTTTTAAATTTTCTATTAGTTAAATCATTGCTGTGTAAGTCATTCTTTTGTATATGACTTCACTCATTCAATCCTGTATTGGAGAGATTTATACGTATCATTGGGGCTTCTAAAGCTATTGTTTCGTTCCCCAAATGTGTTACAAGCTTTTTGACAGTCAGGATTGAGACTTTTACTTGGATCTCCCCATGCATTCAATTTACTCTATACCTTGACAGATGCTCAGTAAATCCTTTTGTTATAAATATTTTGACTCCTTGCTTCTCAAAACAATAATTGTTCTCAAAGATTATTCAAAACCTTCCTTCATAACCACACTAATCTATTCTTGGTTCCCTTCTATAAACCATTGCCCATCTGCCCCAGATCTATTTACATCCTTACAAATATTTTTACGTGATGATGCATATTTAAAGTAATGATTTATAAAATAAAACATAAAGAACTATTCAAAACTTCCTACTGAATAGAGACTACTCCATGTAACAACTGGTATGCACTCCTTCGGTTCTACATTCATTGTAATGTGGCCACAGATATTTTTACAATTTACACAGATTAATTCTCAGGTATCATTGAATCACCTTTTGTGTCATCTCTCTTTTCCATTACTGGAACAAATATGTAGATCATGTTCTTTGTTATTCACACCATTCTTCATCTTTAATTGAAATTTCTAGCTGGTTGATTAAGGGATATAGGGAAATTGGTGTCTTGAAAGAAAAAGGTCTATTCCTTATAGATAATTTTATTTTCCTTTTTAGGGCCATTTTTAAAAGTTCACTCCAATTTTGGTTTATGGACTTGATATATTTCTAAAGACGTTTTCAATCTGTTGCTTCTTCAAATGCTTTTTAAAAGTCCCTATTGAATATTTATTACAAAAGAAAATCAGGGAGACCCAATGATGGGGGAAATAAACCTACAGTAAAACAGACTACAGTTTTTAAAGAAGATGAAAATTAAAACCATGTGCCTGAAGGAGAATTATTTCTTTTCATCCTTTTTTGCTCAAAGATAGAAATGTTTGAAGTAAAAGGAAGCCATTTTAGTTTACTGTGAACGTTAACAAATGCACTATCCCCAAGTCTGTTACAGCACAGATGAAGTTAGTTCAAAGTGACAGAGAGGAAAAGCACCATTAAGATTTCATAACTCTGCTACCAAACTCACAAACACCTGGTGAACTTGCATATTTGAGGAAAGGTAGAAAGAAGTTCTTAAAAGGAAACTGAAAAACTGATTGCACACAGGTGTAGCAATCGTACTACAAAAAAATATGTGATTTTTAAAGCACACAGAGTTGTTAGAGATTAGGTCTTCATTACTTAAATCATTTAGAATATTTTAGAAGCTCAAAAAGTTACTCAGCAGAGGAAAAAATATTCCTTCTTTGAGTGATCTCTACTGATTCTTTCAGCATTACCTTGAAAATAATATGAATCTACAGCTATAAGATCAAAGAGACAATATTTTACTTTTGTTTATAAAATCTGAACAAGACAAATCTTTTAAGTTGAGGAAAATATCTATATTCATAGTATCTACTTACACATAAACCATATCAAAGGAGGCACAGATGTTAATGATTATTTTATTAATGAGAAAAAATCAATGCTTTTTGTTTTGTCTGTTTTGCTTTGCTCATACTTAGATTTATTCTACAATAATTAACAACATTGGCTTCAATTACCTTCTGAGAGTTATCCATGTGAATGAACCTTTTCTACATTTATATTGGGCCTGAAATTCAACATAATTATTTTTCATTTCTAATGTATTTACACTTTTTATTTATGAGGGGTAACTAATACCTGTGTGTCTTGAGACAGCTTTGAAATGTGCATAGATTTGGACCTCAAGTAGCTGAAGTACTTCCTAACAACTTATTTTCTCCCCAAATCAATATTTTAAAAAAAGGAAAGGAACTTCTCTAAATATTGACTGCTTTTTTGAATGTCAAATACAGTGAACTTTCTGATGAATTATTTGATACATTTTTTATATTCTATTTAAATTATTTTGAATACTCTAGAAGCGACATGTACATGGTTGTGATAAATTGAGTTCTTCTGGAAGGTATTTATGGACAAGTGTGGCATATGTGAAACAGTTCTCAAAGTTAAATTGTTAGAAAAAAGTTTAAAAATTACTCTTATGTGAGGGAAATATGAATAGGACTGTTTGATGCTTTAATGTTCTATGTATACACATCTGTAGGAAATAAAACATGCAAATAGTCTATTTCTAAGTGGGTTATGATTGAGCCATAGAAATTTCAAGTATCTCACCTGAAACTTGTGATATTTACAAGGGCCACTCTTTGTTGTTGAGCTCTAAATTCCAGGTGTCGTTTCTCTAGGAGTATGAGATTGTAAAAAACTCTGTTTAGCTTCTCTAGCCTCTTAGTAAGTGCTGTCTGCTTGGTTTTATGCTCTTGTTCTCCATATAAACAGCATTTGGCCAATGCCTAGAGGAATATTTGCATACAGATAGTTAGACTCACTTCTTTTTAATTTTTTTCCCCCCCAGAAATGCTGGTCCCTCAAGTCTCCCCTTCCTGGATGACTTTGTTGTTTTTCAATGCCCCTCCCTTTGAAAAGAAACCTAGCTTTCATAGCTGTTCTTAGTTGGAGGCTTAGATGGATATAAGCTACTCTAAATTGCCTGCAACAATCAACTAGAGACACGATTTTTTTTAAATGTTAAATATATAGATTTTATATATTAGGGCAGAGTAGCTTAAAATGAGCTTCCTGGTGAGATTTTGAATTGTCAGGGCCAATGGAAAATTAAGAGCACTCTAATTATTGTTCTAGACTCTGGAAAAAATGCTTTAATTTTATCTGTGGCCACTCGATTTTCTTAGAAGGTGAATCTTTCTAAGTTTGTAACACTCCATACCTTCTAAGAAAGGTCCTGATACTTGAGGACAAAATCTGCCTTTTACCTCTGCTATGGATTGAATTGCGTCCTCCCCCAAATTCATAAGTTAAAGCCCTAACCCCCGGTGTAGTAGCATTTGGAGATGAGGCCTTTAGGAAGTAATTAGGGTTAGATGAATTCATGAGGGTAGGACCCTCACAGTAAAAGTAGTGGCTTTATTCAAGGAGGAAGAGAGAGGTTGTACTGTTTCTGTCATGTGAGTCAATAGGTATGCCTCTGTAAGCCAGGAAGAGAGCCCTCAGCCTTCACGGAGAACCTAATAGGCCGTCATCTTGATCTATGGTTATCCAGCCTCTAGAATTGTGAGAATAAATGTTTGCTGTTAAGCCTTCCAGTTTATAGTGCTTGAGTTTTGCTCTCCTTCGGGGTCTCTAAGTACACTTTTATGGTCACTTTCTTTCTTGTAAATTGAGATCCCATGTAAGAGGACACACATATCATTGTGACAGGACCCAAGACATCATTCATTATCTTGAATTTTATAAAGATATCCATCTTTTTTCTTTAAGTACCTAGCTTTTTATATTAATAATTTACTTTATAGTGAATCATTGGCATCAGCCCGTAATTTTAATAATGTTTTGGTGGGACAGAGGTTCTATCTATTATATAACAATTTGCTTTACAAAGCAGATTCCTGAAAAGACATTGAAATTACAGGGGGCTATATACACATTTTAATCTATAAAAGTAATTTTAATTATATATATTCATATGTGACAATATATCATGTATAAAATATGTAATACAAACTAGATAGATATGCCATGTATAAACATATGTACATATATACAAATGTAAAATATATCACACATATATATTACATGTGTGTATGTGTATTTTATACAAACACAGAAAACATTATAGCATACCAGTAATCCTATCCATATTATATATTCATTCCTAAAATTATTTCATAGCTTTTTCTAGAAACCTGTTAGAATCTTATTTCATAGAAGCCACAGTGGCACATGAACATGCCTGAGAAGAGCCAGCCCATTCTCAAACACAGTTTTCCAGATTTATGTATATGATGCATCAGTGCCAGAGATAGACAAAGTGTCTACTAAGTCTTCAGCTGAAATTTTACTAGTCCCTGTAAACGCATATCAACCTACCCCCTAAGTCCAGCCTTTTGTGAGCCCCCAAGTAGATATGACCATTCCTTCCTTCATATTTCTCCTGGGTCCTTATCTAAGTCTCCCTTGTCTTAGGCAAGTAACCATCTTATTCAGCTATTTGATTGTAAACTCCCAGGGCATTAGTTTCTAGGACAGCAACATTTGTGATTTATTCATCTTTTCATTTCCTACAGTAACTAGCAAAATTGCTTGCACGTTATAGATGTGCTATTAAATATATGAAATTAAATTTGGATTTTGTATTGATGGTATGCTAAAGATTAACAAAAATATTAATTTCAATAAAAAAATTAGTGAGAACATATGACCTCTTCTACTTTTTTGTCTTACTATTTTCATTGGGCAGTTTAGTGATGTAAATTTATGATCATACAACAAAATATAACTGTGAATTTATTATTAAAAACAAACCAGTTCAGACTATGGTGGTATAACCTTTAAACTTCCAAACTAAAACAACTCTGAATGCCACTAGTAAGCAACATTATTTTGTTTTATGGCACACAGCATAGCATTGTATAAAATACCACAAACTCTGACGTGTTTACCTGACAGCTGGGTGACAGTCACTGTGAGGACGATAATTTCAAATTCACAATGCATATTTAACTGTTCAACATTTACACTGCTCTGAGGTAGGCTTTTGTACAGTATTATATTTTTTTGTTTCCTTTAAAGAAAACAGTTACACTTCAAAAACAAAATATGTCCTATGCAGATGGGGATACATTTTTCCCATGCATCTTTTAGCCATTTATTTTATAATGAATATGGGCAGAATCCTCAGTAAATATTCAGAGGTGTTTTGAGGCCTTGGGTTACTTCCCATTTCTCTGTTGATTTGCTACATGGCATCAAGAAAGTGTCTTAGCTGCTTTTTGAAAACGTACTGTGATTACAAAGTAATGATGACATTGCCCATTTTTAAAATGAAATAGCAAGAAATTATATTCGAGGCTTCTTTTTAGATAGAGAATTGTTAAATAATTATGAATTCGGAGCCAGATTTAGACACAAAATTTTGTGGTAAAGTTAATTTAAGGAAGGTATCCATTATTCATGATTTTCCTACCTCCTGTCTCCTGTCCTGGGTCTCTCTCATTTCATACTGTTCTCATATATTTATTCTTAGCTAAGGTAAGAATGGTTAATGATGGTTTAAACATTATCCTTGAAGGAATAACTTTATTTTCATAAAGATAAACATTTTCAAGCTTAATTCGCTCATTCAACTAAAGAGATGGATAGCTTCTATCTACGTGCTATATTCGAGCAGTTGTTTCTAAGTGCAAATATGTGTGTGTTGGAACTTGTTGACTAAATGCCTTTGAAGTTTAACATTCAACAATTGTTTGTCTAGAAATTGCAATGAGTGAGGCATGGTGCTAGAGCTAGCAAAAGTAATAGTGAGCAAAGAAGACTAAGTTTTTTTCCTGGCAGGGTTTATAATCTGAGATCAGGGTAAGGGGAATAAACTAATCAAATGACCAAAATTAATCACAAACATACACACACTTTATGTGGACATGTATTTGCAAACTGCCCTAAGTGATGTGATGAATAATGGAGGGTGATACTAGATCATGTAAGCAGAGGATCTCACCTGATCTGGTGAGAAAGGAAAGGTATCTGGGAGAGTGTCATCTAAAGTTGTAGGATTAGATATTCACTGATATTGAACAATAAGGCCAGTTTTACTCATATGACATTAAGATTATATTACATAAAATTACTTGAAACCATTAACTTGTCAATAACATGAGAAGAGAAACCAGAGGCGGGGTAAGGTGGGGATGTTTGTGTGTGGGGGAGGCGGGGATGAAGAGATGTCGGTCAATGAGTATAAACATACTGTTAGATAGAAGGCATAAGCTCTAATGTTCTGTAGCAGAGTAGGGTGACTAGTTAGCAACAATATATTGTATTAATATATTTCAAAGTAGCTATTAATAGAAGAGAGAACTTGAAATTTTCCCCACACATGGAAATGATAAATACTCGAAATGATTGATACCCCAAATTGCATGACTTGATTATTACACATTCTATGAATGTAACAAAATACCACATGTGCCCTCATCAGTATGTAAAATAATATGTCTCAATTAATAAATTCTTAATACTACTGACTCTTATTTATCACACCAGACTCAGTCTTGCCTGGTTTTCAAGACTCTCCATATCTATCCTACACGTCAGTCTGTATCTTGCTTTGCTCTCTGATATATCCACTTGCATCCATCAGATTATTCACCTCACATTTCAGCCTAAATTTTTACTTATTTCCCTTTGTTTCCCATGTTCATGTTATACAGCTCCATTCATTTAGGAGGAAGATAATTCCTTCTGCCTTTATTTATCTAATCTTACTCATCCTTTCAGATTTTGTCCCACTGAAATTGCCTCTGATGATTCTGACATTTATTCATCTGACCATCTCTATGGCGTTTTGGCCTATCTACATAAATCACTCATTAAGAATATGCTGATAACTTGGATAATTATTTCACATATTTATATTTTTTTACCTTTTCAGCCTTATTTGCATACTTTTTAAGTTTGGATGTATGACTCACATTTCCTTTATTTATCTTTTACACACTTTCCTTATATCTAGCACAATGATGAGAAAATCATGTGTGCTCAAAAATGTTTGTTGATTGATTGAAATAATTGCATACTATCAGTTTGTTTTTGTCATTAGCTGACAGGATTGAGTTTTAGAGATATAGTTAAATGCCTGGCTATCCACCTGCCAAGAGTTGATGCAGATGGAAGCCATCATCCC
>RJWJ010013882.1:0-39023 GCA_004363605.1 Indri indri | reverse complement strand
GGGTTTCCTATGGCTGTCATTGTGTTTAAGGGATTTGAGCCTGGACATTGCAAAGGATGACTCCGTGTCTCCACAGCACAGAAGGAAGATTTCCATGTCCAAGTATTCACTTATATGTTCAAGAAATATTTTTTATGTACTTGAGATACATTAGAATCTGTGCTAGACACTGGAGATACAAAGGTGAATGATACAGATAGTCCCTGACCCTGTAAAGACTACAATCTAGGCATACGGACAGATAAGTGCAATGTCAGGAAAGTAGAAGGTGACATGGATTATTCATTTCGGTTTCCCCAGCAAACAATGCTCAGCGATCGGCACAGAGCAAGAGCTCAGTAAATGATGTATGAATAAATGGTTGAAAATAACTAACATTTATTGAGTATATACTATGCCCCAGGCACGGTTCTAAGCATGTAAATGTATTAACTCATTTTATAATGTAACATATTTAATGAATTGAATATATTTAAATATAATTAAATATATTTAATTCATGTATTTAGGAAATAAAAGTTGTAAATGAACAAGTGATGTATACTCAGCTCCCAAAACTTCTATCCTGAACACATTTGAATCTGTACAAGAAAGGACAAGAATAAACAGTCCTGCAGAGGAGCTTTGGGTTAGGCATCAAGAGAGCTACATGAACATGAAAGGAAAATGGTTTTCGCAATTGCCGTAAGAATGAGCTGAGTTCAAATCCCAACTTCACCTCGCGGCTGAGTGATCCCACACAAGTACAGTTAACCTCGCAGGCCTCCAATTCCTAATCTGTACGATGGATTTAATACACCCCCTTATGGGACTATCGTGAGGGCTACATCAGGTCCTGTATGAGAGAAAGTGCTCCTGAACTGGGAGGCAGCCTCAAAAGAATAGTTTCTATTATCGAGGACCTGTTAAGAAGCAGCAGAACTCGGTGGGAAGTTAAACTTAGAAGCAGAGTCCGCAGTTCTAAATCTGGGCTGTATTAGCCAGCTGAAATATGTAAATAGAGGGATTAATCGAGATGATGTGGGTTAAGATGCCTTAGTTCCGAGCTACTGTTGTATAATGGGAGGGGGAAAGCCAGCCCTTCCTCGGGAGTGAGTCACCACGGGCTTTCTAAGAGTCTCTGGATAATCTTCGTGAGCTAGTTCAAATGAACTGAATGTACGGGGTGAACTCCTAGGCCCCTCCTCTCCTGGGACCCTAGGATCATCCCGTGTGGGCGTGAGAATCACGTGACTGACTCTGACAGCCTCAGGATAAACAAGACCCACCAGTGCATGGATTCCTGGGACCAGCGAGGCTAACAGAGGGCTTGCTGTTTGACAAGGAGGGAGAGCGCAGGCAGGACTGGCCCTTCTTGCTTCTCAGAGCCTGAGTGTCTGCGGGTCCAGGGCAGGTGTGGGGACAGTCCTCGGAAAGAAACTCCTGGCGATTTTCACATCATCAGCATTCTTGGGGAAAAAATTAACAAAATGTTCCTGCAGCCAGCAGAGTGTCTTCCTTGAATAAATATACATGAGACATAGGCACAGTGGGCTGAAAGATCATGTGGGCAGCATTTAGTAGGCTTTACAATAAATTCTTACTTTTCTGTCCGTGGCCCACTGAACATGAGACATGTTTTGTATGTATTAATTATTTTTAATTTTTTAAAAAGTGATTGCAGAGTCAATAAACCCTCAATGCACTGCATGAGTTAATTAGGTGTGTTTGACCCTTCACTTTTGAAGGCTTGTGTATTCCAAGGGAACTATGGTACATCTGTGGTTAAGTTTTAAATTAATTCACTAAGACCTTGGTTCAAAAAGAGTTAATTGATGTCAAAAGCGATCTCTTTAGATGCCAAGCTGCTTTTGAAAATGGACTTGATACCACAAGAATTTCAACTTTGGGGTTCAAAACTCACAACCTGTGAGGTTATAAACATGGCCAAACCTGCTCTGCCTTTGCAGTGAACAGAGCATGTGCTATTTTGAAATATAAATCTATACAAGTAGTCTGTGATTTTGATTCCCCCAGCCGAAATTATGACTCCTTGGGTCGAATGTTTGAGAAGTTATAACAAACTAGAAAATATGTGTAGCAAGTTAGTCGTTGCATTTACAGAAGAAAATTGTAATGGGGCCCCACTTTCCTGTCACCTGGTCCTATTGTCCTGGTCAGGTGAGAAGAGTCCTCAGACCTGTGCATATGGGATCCATATAATGACTCACCTGAGGGCGATTTTCAGACTGTGTGCGCTAAAAAATTAAAACCAAACGTAACTGCGGAAGTTCCAAGACATCTCTGTATGCCGTACTGCCCTTCATCACTTATACTGATGTACTTGTTACAAATTTCATCTAATCAACTGACACTTTAAGGAGTGGAGAATTCAATAAGAATAACAATGTGGTGGCAATTTAGTCTTCCACCCCCACCTTCGTAAAAACATCGTCTTCTATTTGGTCCCCACCCAGGTCAAGGCATTTTACTAATTTGGGAGTCATTAAAAAGATATTTTTATACCCAGTCTGTAATATTATACTCTTCAGTGATTATCATAGCTCCCAACAGAATTCCAGACTCTAAAATGAAGTCTGGGAAGCTGAATTGCAATTATGATACTTTAAATAATTCCATAAAAGTAGAACCACCATTAGATAATTTATAGTCTTTGATCTTGTCACAGATCTACCAAAATCTTCACATCACTCAAGCTAAATATTTTCAAACAGAAAAGGGATAGTTACTTTCCCCTCTACCACCCACTACTGCAGGCTGAAGATTCAAAAATAAAGTTTCCAGATGTTTGTCTTGTTTTGAGGTCAGACCCCAGAAGGGACATTTCTGACAGCCTTGGGTGACCTAGCAGGGTAAAACACTTTGGTTGGCATTTAACTTATTTGTATATCTCTAAAAGTAGAACTGAGAAGAGGTGAAAGAATAAGTAACTTCCGATTAAATTTATCTGAATTTTTGCAAGAACTAGACCTATAGCTCTCAAATCTCACTGTGCATCAGACTCACCTGCAGGGCTTTTTAAAGCACAGATGGCCTGGCCCCAACTCTAGGATTTCTGGTGCAGAGGATCTGAGGTACAGCCCAAGAATTTGCCTTTCTAGCAAGTTCCCAGGTGTTACTGATGCTGCAGGTCCAGGAGCCACATTCACAGAACTCACGAGCTAAACCTACGGCTTCTGTGTCCTAGACATGCTCAGATTGTGAGCTGAAGGACTTTGAGTGCTTAGACTCCATCAGGGCTGTCTTGGGAAATAAGAATGAGAAAGAAAAGGAGTGGGGCTAGCTCTCCAAAGCCAAGTCTAGAGTTCACATGAAGAAGCAATCCTCTGTTAGAAGAGGCTCTGCCTTCACAGTGAGCCCACAGCCCACGTGGCCAGAGGAAGGATAATGCTCTTCACTGAATAAGGAGATGGTCTGGAGAATCAGGAATGCTAGTATCTGGGAGCTAAAGACACTAAATTGTTAAAGTCACCAAACTCATGGAAAAAAAAAATCTCATCTCACCAGAACAAAGGGAAAAAACAAGAAATAACAGCTCAATATGGCTCAAACCCTTCCTATGACCATGTCTTTCATCCTCAAACAACTCAAATTGCCATGTATTCCAGCCACTTAACCTTTACAGATAAAATGTAAAAATAGGTCCCCCAAATTCAGTTTGGGTTTTCTTCATTTTCAACCATAGGCCAGATCTTGCTTCCTAATTCATATGACAGCAGTGGTTGCATGGAATTTTTCTTGCCGAATTTCTTTTAAAAAAATTTGGGGTATGGATGGGTGCCAAAGAGATTACGAGGACATTATTTAGCTTCAGAAACAAAGAGAGCTCAAACCAGATGGAATTTCACAGCCTCTCTGCTGATTTCTTCACAAAGTCTGTACCAAGGAGTCCTAGGGAAGGGTTAAGCGGTGATATCACTGTTCCCTGATAATCCCCCTGAGTAATTATCCCCATTTTTGCCTCAGGGATCTGGAGAACTCAGGCTAAAGCAGGTGGGTTGTTTTGCAATAATTTCCCAGATAACTGCAGCTGAGTGTATCTGGACAGAGTAAAAACATGCCTATGAGGACAGAAAATGTTGAATGCCTTTTGAAGGACTTTGAAAGAATATTATAATTGTTAACTTATAAGCAATCTTTAAAGGCAGCCTCTGCCTAGGGTGGAGGAAAAAAAGGTAACTGAATTATTTTTAGCTAGTTTTTATTATGAAGGAAATGTTATATTTTAGCATTTCCCTATAAAAGTAAACTACCAGGAAATATCCAAAGGCTATGAGGCCAAGTGGGTAATAGTAATAATATCAAACATTTACTGAGCACATACTCTGACCTTCACAATGATCCCATGAGGAAGCAGAGGCCTAGAGAGATTGGGTAACAAGCCCAAGGTCACATGGTAAGTGGCAGAGCTGGCAAATTGTGTCTGTCTGACTCCAGGGCCCCTGCTAGGCCAGAGAACAGTTTAGAATTTGTAAAATAAAACAATTTGTCTTCCGTAAAGAGTGTTGTTGCCATTTGGGGGAAAAGTGAAAAGATGCATATAGAATATTCTTTTGTCCTGTAGTTATGTACACAGGTGGAAGCTATAAGGTAAGAGCTCCAGTCACTATGGAGACAGCAAATATCAGCGGTCAGGTGCCAGGGAGCTACACCTACATACCCAGACCTCGGAGCCCAGTCGGCTCATTTCCATTCGCTGTCACTCAGGCAGTAATTGTCTATAATACTTCCCTGTGTCACGCAGGAGCCAGGTGCTCTGAAAACCATCCACTAATGCTTTCTCTAAACATTTTACTAAAATAAACATTTTGTCTTCCTTGTGATCCTACAAATCGCCTTCTCAGATCTCGATAACCCAAAATGAGAAACTACTCAATTATTAAATATCCTGAACACTCTTGGCTCAGTATTTTTGATCATTTCTCAAAAGGCTGAAAATGTATTTGGCGTATGACAAGTATGATATAGCTGAAGTTCCCCAATTTCCTTCCGAACCTGCTCTTCTCCACCTGTTCCCAGCTCCGTGGATGGCATCTCTCTGTTTCTCAAGCCAAAATGTAAAAACTATCTTTGTCTCCTCTTTTGTCCCTCTTCCTCTACATCACAACCACCGGCCACTCCTAAAAACTATCTCCAGATTGTACCTGAATTCCTTCCACTCTCCTTACCTCCGTTGCCACGTCCCAAGTCCAGGCTACTTCCTCTCTCACCTGGACAAGTCCAATCGCCTCCTACCTGATCTTCACACAGCAGGCAGGGGCATTGTTTTTCATCCACCCTTCAAAAAATTCTTTTTCTTTTAAATTATACAACATGTACATAAAGGCACTGTAGTAGGCTTAAAATGGACCCCCAAAACATATCCATGCCTTAACCCCCAGGCCTGTAAATGTAATCTTGTTTGGAAAAAGGGTCTTTGCAGATGGGATTAAGTGAAGGATCTTGTGTTGGCGAGATGGCTCTGGGTTATCTGGGTGAAATGCTATCACAAATGTCCTGATGAGAGAGTGGCAGAGGGACATAACACACACAGAAGAGGAAGAGGCGATGTGGCCACAGAGACAGAGATTGGAGTGATACAGACACAAGTTAAGGGGTGCCGGCAGCCACAAGAAACTGGAAGAGGCAGAGATCGATTTTGCTCAGGGACACAATCCTGCCAACACCTTGACTTCAGCCCTGTGAAACTAATATCAGGCCTCTGGCCTCCGGAGCTGTAAGACAGTAAGTGTGTGTTGTTTTAGGACAACAAGTTGTGGCAATTTGTTAGAGCAGCCACAGGAAACTAATGCATATGTTATCAATATAAAATTCAAAAATCATCGATGAGGTTCATACACCTGTTGACCACCCTCTCCCCTCCCACTTCTTTCAGTTCCCTCCATTTGGGGTGCACTTATCGTAAGTTTTGAGTTTTTGTCAGTCCAGTCCTGTGGCTATGCATTTACATACATGGACGTACTAAGGAAGGATACCATTCATTTTATGTTTTAGTGAACTCAAATTGCTCCCCTAAAATGTACGATTTGGTTCGGTCTGCTTTTGAACTTTGAGTAAACTGGATCATGCTGCGTGTGCTCCTCTGTGACTTATATCTTTCCCTCAACATTATGTTTTTGAGATTCATCCATACTGTTATGAGTACAGACTTATGGCTCAGTAGTTTTCTCTACTGTAGTGTATTCCATTCCATGGACACACGATAATTTGTTTTTGCATTTACATCTACACTGGTTTTAGGAGAGGATAAATTCCACCCTAATGTTGCCTGCCTGGAGCCCCCATGGCTTGCTATTGCAGTTAGCCTCCTCCCCCCGCCCCACCCCCCTCATTTCATCCCACTCTCCCTGATTCTCTGGCTTTCTTTGTGTTCCTAGAACTCCTCAAACTCACTTCTACCTTAGGACACTCACTGGTGTCCCTCCACTCTCTATACCCAGATATTTGCATCCTGGCCTCTTTCTTTCTACGCAGATCTTCTCAAATCGCATCTCACCTCTGCCGCCTTCCCTGACCACCCAACTCAAATTAGCACCATCCCCAGCCATGTGCTCCCACAGCCCTTGTCTTATTTTCCACTGTGAGCCTCTCCCTGTCTGTGTTTACTCTGTGTATTTGCTTCCTGGTCTATCGTCTGTCTCTCTAAACTACAGCTCTGTGAGACCACGGACCTTATCCACCGCAGTCCTATCCACCGCTGTATCCCCAGCAGCTAGACCAGCACCTGGCACAGAGCGGATGGTTGGCACAGATTTGTTGGATGGATGGATAACTGAATGAGTGAGTAAATGAAGCTGTGAAGAAATGAATATCTTGAGAGTTTTGAAACATCTTCCTTCATATCATAAGACAAAATTTACAGATAACATAACCTACCTATATACCTACTTCAAAAATTTAAATATAATGTCCTAGGATGAAGGAGAAGTAAAAGATGGGTAACTTATCCAAAAAATACATGAATTTCAATATATAAATGCTGGGACACAACCACCCTGGAAGATACGATGAAGTTGTCTAAGGCTTGTCCCTTTAGGGCGAAGTGCTGGGGATGCAACAGCTACAAACGCAGAGTGATACGGGTTTGTGGGTTGGTGACTCAAACACAATCATGAATTAGTCTTTCATCTGCGTGAACCAGTAGGATATTTATAAGACACGCAGGATGCAGGACAGTGCCCTGTTGCACAGGACTGTCCCATAGAACTGTCCTCACATTGCAGACTGCTCCTACCTACTCATCACTGTGACAATCAAAATGTGTCCCCACGAAATTCCAAATGTCCCTTGGAGAAAAGTGCCACCTCTGTTAAGAACCACCAACATAGACTGACCAACCAAAGGGACTAATAAACTTTAGTTTTCAACTGGCTGTATGATCTTGGACAATTTACCTGACTTCTTTAAGCTTCCTAGTCTCTAAAATGAGGAAGCAGTGGTACCTAATTCATGGGTATTTTTGTGGCAATGAAATGCATTAATAATTGCCACATGTTTAGATAATCAAGCTCCAAGCAAAGGTTAGCTTTTTGTGTGGTCATCGGGGTAGTATCAGATGGTAGTTGCTCTGAGTCATCATTCCTCAGTCTGAAGCTGTTGCTAATTCTAGGTTTTTTTTTTCTAGAGTTTGTTGAGGAAGTGTGGGCAAAGAGGCAGGTCCTACAAAGAGTCAAAGCTTCATTGGTGACCTTGAACAAAGTTCTCCATCAAGTCGTTCACTCCAAGTCTACTTAGAGGAAAGCCACAAAGATACCACCATCTCAATTATTTAAGCTATTTTTGTTTTACTACTCTCTGTTTTTACTGTATAAGAAAATGTAAAGTGATATTGCTACCATATCACAACTGGTAAATCAATTTTCTCAACTTGGTCTCTTCAGGGAAGTGCCCAAGTATTATATTTTTTCTATTATTTCCTGGTACCTAACGTGGGACTAAGGACAGTAAAGGCTCTTAATGAACACATGGTGGCCACATGCTGGTAGGAATTATCTATCCATATGTATCTAGCCATACGCACATGCACGCACACGCGCGCACACACACACACACACACACACACACCATACCCTGAGGCTCAGGGCTTCTATTTCTTGTCCTCCCCAAGATGCCTGCACATTCCCTGGTTTAGGTGGGGACTTCTGGCCTGAGTGCCTTCTTCTGTGGGCTGGTCCTCCCCACTCCCACACCAGCCCTGAGTCTACGGATGCTCCCTTCTCCATGCTTTGTGTCAGCCCTGGCTGTTAGGGAACTCAGCACCATTCTTGGCTACAAAATTAAAATAAAAAAACAAAAACCACACTCACAGAGAGTTTGTATGTATTGCAAATTTTACTGAAGACCTATAGAGATGCAAGATGGTTACAGCACAGAACTGCAAATAATATACGGTTTAATGTCCTTTAAACCCTACTGCTTAAAGGTTTTTTGGCCACACTGTCCCATTGCTTGATTCTCTTCTCTTTTCCCAGTCCCCTTGACCTCTCGCCCCCTAAAAAATCCTTTCATTTTATTTTGAGGAATAATTCTATTGTCTACAGCCCCCATCCCCGGGCCAGACCCTGGCCACATCCAAGCCCTCTGGACATCCAGCAACATCTGCTCCAGGGCTCCCCTTCGCAGCCCCACAACCCCATGAGGCAAGGCTGGGGGAAGGACACAGTCAATATTCCTAGTCCTGCCAATACAAATTGCACCACTCTTCTCAAAAGACAGGAGACGCTAAAGCCAGCATTGGCTTTGAATAATAATTTCCCACTCTACTTTAGAGCACATTTGTCACTGAGGCACAACAGCTTGAATTCAGATGACAGAGTTTTCAAGTTTTTACCTCCTTGTGAGATACTTATTCAGAAGCTGCTCTGTGCCCAATGTGTGGTAGATTCCTATAACATAACAAATCATTATTCAACTATTCGTTGTAGATGATCATTCCATGCTTGATTTGTGGGCAGAATTTGTCAACCTGGCCCTGTTGCCACATGAAGAAGGTGGCTGCTTGTGAGCCCTGCACAGATACTCCACATCTCAGGTTCTCATTTGTTAAAGGGTGAGAGAAGGAATAGATGAGCCCAATAAATCCGGGACTACAGATCATCCTGTGGTAAAGTGCAGAAAAAGGCTGATGGGCATTAAGTGTGTTCTGATAAATACCAGCAAAAATAAAATTATTTATTTCAGGATATCCTAAATTAAAGGTGTTTTGTAGCTCTGTATTTACATTTTCAACATTTCCGTTATTTCTCATAAGGGAATTAAATCTACCAAACTAAGAAAACAAACCAAGATAAAATGCAGCAAACACAAATATTAGCATTTTCAGTGAAGTCACCAACTGAACTATTTTCCCCCAAATTTAGGCCCAGTGCCATAAATTGATTCAGTTAGTATTGACCTTATATATTTTTCTCACATTATTGAGCCAGAAAACATCTGAAACAACAAAATACTCTTGGAGCTAAGCCTAAAACAAGCTAGTAGTTTATTTAGTTCAACTCAAGGATTTTCATGTTAAGAACAAACAAAAACAAGCAACCAAACAAAAACCATCCTCCTGACATTGAAATATTTTTCTTCTCTAAAGGAAAGTAAATATCCATATTTTTCCTCACTTAAGTTCTGTGACCTAGTGATTAAAGTGCCAAAAGAGAGAATAATTTCCCTGGTCCACAAAAGGTTGATTAATCATAACTCAAGTTTTTTTCTACCTATCCACAAAAAAGGGAAGAAAAGTGACAACTTTAAAAATAACTCAAATATAAGGTCTATACATATATACAATTAAAAAATTGAGGCAAAAACCCAAAGTAAATAGACACAATTTAAAGATTTAGACAGAATATAGCAAGAAATCTCTTCCAGCCCCATGTTCATTCTTCATAGTACAAGAGATACTTTATATTTTCTTGGCCATGTTTAAGCCATTCAGGCACTACTGCTATGACATTTTTGTCACTTCTTAACCTTTATTTCACAGTTTCAGTTTTTAAAAGAACTTTATTCATTATCCCAACTCAAAAACTGACAGACACATTTTAAGTATGCTGCCACCAAGTGGCAGTCCTGCTACAGTCACCTGATCCAAATTTAAAAACCCCTGGCTTTGCCTGCCACTCAGAAGTAGATCTCTACTAACACCGTTCTCTTTAAAAGACTTACCAGGCCTCTCTACTAGCTGATTTTCCCACCATTGACACATCAAAAACAGCTATACTTGCAGTCACCAAATAATCCACTTCTTTGTCCCCTAGTATGAATTCCTTCAGAATGAAAATTCTAAGGAGAAACAGAATTGTCTTCCATATATGAGACACTAATAGCCATGTTTAAATGGATAATCTTAAGGATTGTATGTTAGACCAACTTTTAAAGAAAGGAACACCTGAGATACAACTAAGTACCTTTTCCGCCAGTTCTTAGCTCATCTTTAAATTGCCTTATCTGAATTGCTAAGCTTGGCACTAAAATCCCTTCAAAATTTCCGAGTTTCCTTAAATTCAAATAGCCTTGTGGGCTTTGCTAACATCCATATATTCTCTTTCTGTCCCATGAGCAGATATTGTAGGCACCTCATCCAGGCTGGTGGAATGAATTCAGCATTCAAAACCTCTTCCTTTTTCTTCATGTGACAGCAGAGAGTACACAAGCTTTCTTTTCTATTTCTCTACAAGTAGCTAAGTTTCCACTTTATTCATTTTTAATCCCAACTTTCCTAATCCCTAGTTAGCTATATTCAATACAGCACCTGGTAGAACTTGTTAAAACTAATTTCTATAGAGGACTTAATTAGTTACATTGAGCTCTTAACTAACTTAGCAAAATACTTAGATCTCTCAGCCTTGTAAACTATCTTAGTGATACTTTAAAAAAAAAAAAAAAAAAGACCTCAGAAACTGTTTCTGAATACACCTATATCCCTTACACAGAGCTGGTATCTTTTACAAAGAAAAGTTATATAAATTTTTTGAACAGAGACTTACATTGTTTCATGATAGAGGAGTTTTCCATATTGCTTTGGGACATATTTTATAATCCATTCAAACTCAAAACAACTATATGCACAGTCTCTAGAAAAAAGTACGCATGTGATGGTTTAAAAAGTAATATTAACAACTTGGCTACAGAGGTTCTCTTCTTCTAATACAAAATGTTTAAATCTTTCTTTTCCTCTTCTTTTTTACCTTCCTCCTACTTCCACCATCTCCTCTTTCTCCTCTAGCTCCCTTTCCCCCAATCTCTCAGCAACCTCTCCTTCCTCTGCAGCCACTTTTCTCAAAGGCTGGCTTTGCCCGCACGTCTGTGGACTGGGTTCCCCATCCAGCCTCCTCCCAGTCATACTCCCAGGAGATGGGAGCAGCTTGCACATTCAGCATCTCCTAAAACCTCCACCTGTTCTGAGCACTTCCAGCCATAGACAGTCCTGTCCTATAAGAAAAAATTCAGTTGAGACACAAATGTGTCTTTTTATTGCAGGAGACTAAAGACCTGATTCACCCACCAGTGTTTAAAATCCTCACATTGTGTTCTTTCCCCTTCTACCATTTTCACGGATCCAGAAGCAAGGAAGACTGTCTTTGATACAAATTCAACCTCTCCAGAGTTCTTTGCCTGTAAAGTTAGGGAATTACACTAATTGAACTGTAAAGCTTAAAATTAATTCTAGTTTAAAATTAATAGATGCAGCCTCAACAAAATAAATTCAAACAATGTCTAATTAATAATAGTAATAATAATAGGATTTCATTTTTGGACTGCCTGATGTGTACCAGACAATACATACACTTCATAAGCACAATATCAATTAGCATCTATTGTGCGCTAGCCATGTGCACTTTATAGACATTATCTCACTTGCCCCTTTGACAACATTATGAGGCATCTACTGTTATCATCCACCATTGCAAATGAGGAAATCAAGGCACAAGGAGATTTAAAAAGTTGTTCAAGATCACACAGCTAGTAGGTAGTAGACATAGGATATGAGTCCAGTTGGTCTGATTCCAGTAGGCTTACTCACTACACTTTACTCAGAACAACTCTACGAAGGTCAAATTAATATCATGATGTTGTAGATGAATAAACATTCACACCCTGAATTACATCCCAGGGAAGACCATTAAGCCATTAAACAAGAACATGCATAAGTTCTCATTGTGTTTGGTTCTTAAAATCTGAGGGCATCAGGATCATGTATGAATTTATATCCAAAAAAAAAAATTAGTTAAAGAGAAATGGAATTGCCTTAGGTAAATATTATATCAACAAAATGTTTTATACAGATTAAGACCTAATAACAGAAATGGTATAAAAACATGTTAATGTTATAACATAAAATATAAACATGGTCATTAGAATATCATTGTATTTTTTACTTCTAGAAGTTCTTTTTACCAGTCTGCTTACTCTTTATTAATATTTTGCTCCTATTATAAAATATATTATTCTGTATTCTGTGGCTAATCTTTCCAAAATAATGACAGTTTTTTAAGGTCTTATTCTACTATCTGTTGTTTCTGCTGGCTCTTGCTAACAGTGTCTTATTTCTTTGCTTGTTTAGTGATTTTTGACTGTAAAGAGCTAATTAGTCTAGAGCTAATTTTACCTGCGGAAAATATTTGAGGCCTAGAATGAAGTTGAACTTTTCAAAAAATTATTTATGTTCGTTCTTTCAGTGAATGAAAACATTACCAATACTGGATAACTTTTAAAAATTTTATCATTTTGAGGTTCAGGCCACAGAGGTGGTATCAATTTGATCTGCAAAACCTCATGAAAGATGGCTTACAGTTATCAATTTTCAAGGAAGAATTTTTTTCCCCCTTTAGTTCAGTGCCAAGATTTAAGACAATTTTCTTTGAGGTCCCCTGAGTGCTCAGAAAGGTTGTTAGTTTTATTTTTAATGCACCCATGTACAGAGAGTCTAGCCTCACGGAGCCCCATCTTTCTAGAGGATCTTCAATTAGATTTGCTATTTCAAGTAGTCTGTGAGCTTTATTTTCCAAATCCTAAGCCCCACAAGGTCTCAAAAAATAATGCTCGGTTTTACCCAGAAAATGCCCTCATGGCAGTAGCTGGGCTCCAGCTACCTCTCTGGGATCCTCCCTTCACCCAGTTGTAGGCCTGAGTATTGTTTACTTTCTTGCAAGTTTATGAATAAATCATAAAACGATTTCTTAAAATTTCATCCTACGTATTTTGTTGTTTTCAGTGGAGGGTCAGTTCAGGCACCTGGACTACCATTTTGCCATCAGGACAAATTATTTTATGTCATAAAAACACAATTTTCATATATATGTATATGCACATATATGTACATGTGTATATACACACATGTACACGTGTATATATATGAACATATATGTGTACATATGTACATGTATAGATGATGTATATATGTGTGACATATATATATGCACATATGTAAGATGTGTATATATACTCATATATACAGATGTGTGTATACATAAGATGTATTCAGTATTAACAATAATAAATCCATAGCTCGTTATTAAGATTGAATGAAATTAGCTACACGAAAAGCACTTTGAACACTGTGTGCTTTGTAAACGTTTGTTCTTTCTTTTACTCATTCACAAAGTTTATTAAATGCCTACTGTGTGCCCAACACCATCCCAGGCACAAAAGATGCAGCAGTGATAGAGAAGAGTAGAGAGGGAAAGATACAGTGAAGGAGAAGATAGCTGGGAAGTTATAGTCCATCTCAGTCCATGAAAGTTTCTGAGGCCCTACATACACAGGGGAAGCCACAACCACAGATTCTGATTCAACCACATTGGTCTCCCTTGGCCAAATAGGAAGGACTTGGGTAGGCAGCCTGAGCACATCTTTGAGGTACAGGATGTTTTGTGAATTAGCAAGTACAAATCCAGAGTCAAAGGAACCTCCATGGTAGGGCTGGGGGTAAGGTGCAGGTTGGGAGATTATTGCTTTCCATCCTAATTCTAAACTACCTGATTTCTTACCATATGTATAATTTATTTTATCAAAAAGAATAACGAGAAAAAAATCCTAGAATTCTACCATTGGATAATAAATTATATGCACATGTGAAGGTAGGCAAGACCTTGGAACCTGTATTGGCCGATGTCTCCTAGAGGGTCCCTAGAACCAGGTGTAAACCCTGACGGCCCCCTATAGATATTTGTGAATGAATGAGTGGGTGAGTGACTAGAGGAATGAGCGAAAAGAAGGTATGTTAAGAAAGGCAATGAGGTAGTAGTTAAGACTGGAACACAGGTTGCCTGCATGGGAATTACAGCAATACTGTCCCTCTGGGAGCGTGTACACCTGTGCCAGGGTTAAGACTTGGTGAACTGAGCATGTGCTGAATTCCAGCTCCCACTGGCCCTCAAAAACCTGCTCAACTGTATGAGGCAGCTCTGAATTAAGAGTGGAGGTTTCGGATCAGAGGCATGGGTTCAAATCCTATCTCCTCTTCTTACTAACACCATGACCTTGGACAAGTGACTTAACTGTAGTGTATGCATGGATTTTATCTTCCAGTGGACAGAACACCGAATGTGGAGTCTGAAAACCCTTTTGCCAGTGACACCTCTGCCTCATATCAACTCAAAGCTAAGTGGCTTGGAGCAGCTCACTTTACCTCCTTAAGTATCCAGTTTCTTTGGCTCTTAAACTCCTAGCCTTGCTCTGAAGTTTAAATGAGATGGCGTGTATAATAGTGTTTTCATTGTAAAGCACTACACAATCAGAAGGTACTGGAAATAATTGAACATAAAGCTTAAATTTATTCCTACTCTTCTCTCATATCTGCAAACATGGGAGGCATTTAGTACATATGTCCGAAATGATAAATAAATAAATTTGTTAATGAATGAGAGTTTAACAGTGCTTTTCAAAAGGGCATATGGGTCATCTGCTCCAATATTATCTGGAGAAAGTGTTAAAAAATATCTGTGGGAGTGAGCCAGACCAGTGGTTCTCAACCTTCCTGGCACACTGAACTAAGGAGCTTTAAAAAAGTGCTGATGTCTGTCCCTGTCCCCAGAGACTGGAAGGGAAATTTTCCTGGAGTGTGGTTCTTGTTTCTGGATTTTTGAAGCTCCTTAGCTAAGGTTGAGAGTTGCTGCTCTAATTTAATGACCCCGAGTGGCAAGGCAGACACTAACATTTGGCAACCCAGAAGTCACTTCCCACCGCTTCTCCCTTGTCACTTCCCTCCGCGAAGGCTGGAAGGAGAAATGACTTGTTTTTTTTCAACCTTCATTCGAGTTAGGGATGACTCTGTGCCCAGGTGTGGATGGAGAGTCAGAACCCTGTCGGGTGGGAGGAGGAGGCTCCTTCAGGCTGTTGCTTGTCTGATGCGGGTGCTGCCACACCTGTTCTCCTCTCAGCCTCTTTCTGCCTCTTAACACCACTGTGCGACTGGACCTGCCCTGGACCATAAGAGAAAGGCCAACCAAGTGGACCTCAGAGGTGTCGTCTTTGACCTTGTAGAGCCTCTGAATCAACTTCTGCAATCACTCACCTGTGACCACCTTCTTATGTGAGAAAAACAAACTCCTGATTTGTTTAAGCCACTGAAATAAATCCACGTTTCTGTTACACGCAACTGAACACAATCCAAACTGACAAAGGAGATCCTGTCTATTTTCTTTCTGCACCACTCTTCAGAAACAACGCCAATATATTAAATACTTTTATGTAAAAGTGACAAGTTTATTCACAGAGTGATGCGCTTGCCTGGGAAGGAATTTGAAGGGTAGCTTACTTGAAGGTGTGGACTCCTGTAATTAAAAACGCTCAGAGATTGTCCTACCTGTAGAAACACCCATGGTGTCAGAGGGAGAAGGGGCTTTCACTGAATGAATTCCTGCAAAGTTTTCTTCCTTAATTGTTCCTTTACAGAACTGCACAACATTTAGATTAAGGACAGGCATTAGAGAAAATGTACACGCTCCATTCCCAACCCAATGTCCCCTCCCAACCTTTGGTGACTACTCAAGAGCAACAAATAGGTTTACCCCTGGCTGACTCTGGTGGCTCTTTCTGGATTGCCTGACAAAAAGCTAGCTATTCCAGTGGACTTCCCTGCCCCCAAGAGTTTCATCTTCCCACTAAGTCTCCAGGTGCTCTAAGCACAGATGAGTCACTGTGCAGCGGGCATTGGCTGCAAGATGTCTGTGTTCTCTATCAGGGGACCCTCAAGACTGCAAAACCCCCCATTCTCATACTTTGGGTCAGGAGTTCCCCACTCCCAAAATCCTCATAAAAAGAGAGAGAAACAGGACAGCCAAGTTCCTGTCCTGGAACGTGACCCATAGGGTGTCCAACTGTGTTCAGCTCATGGTAGGCCACTCCACCAGATGGCAAATGAAAGCCACTGTGTTTAGCCCACTGTTGATCCTCTGCCTGTGAGTTCCAGTTTACATCTTACAACATTTGCTCTTCTTTCTTGGGCTCTTCACTCCACATTAGAGCAGAAGTTCTCCTGTACTGACTTGAGGTATCCAAGTCCCTTTCTCCAGCTTCCCATTCCTTCGGTTGGGTTCTCTCTCAGGCTAGATAGTCACTCACACTCTACTGCAAAATATCATAGTAGCTTGGCCTTCCCTGCTCAAAAAAGTTTAAAGGCACTCTTGCACCTGCAAAATGCAAAATGCATGAGTTGGCAGGGAAGGCTCACCATACCGTCAGTCCCCACAGCCCTCCCGTCATTGTCCCATGACCCCCAAGTGAGGCCTCGGTACCATATTGCTTTACTTCCTGCTTCTCAAACACAGTTTGAAAATCCCAACAAGATTCCCACAGCCAAGATGAAGGGCAGCATTTGACAAAATTGCTTAACTATTGGAATTGCCTGGGAAGTTGCTGAAAGTATAGTTTCGCAGAATCTGCTCTGAGAAAACTTGATCCTTTAGCTCTGGGCTAGGGCTTGCGGATTTGCCTTTTCACAAATATCAAATGTGGTTTTTAATGGCTCAACAAATTTAAAAAATAATAAAGAATAGCAAAGAGGAAGAAATGCCCTTCTCCTGTCTTGATTCTGTTCAAAACCTACCTGTCCTTCAAAGCCTAATTCAAACTTGTCGTCTCCGAAGCCCTCAGACCACCCCAATCCATGCCACCCTCACCTTGGCTTTCACTCACCTTCCCTTGGCACCAGGCCGTCTGTCCTATGGTCCGTGTTGCTATGCAACCTTGCATGCGACTGTGCACCATATTTCATTCACCCACGGGCCTTAAACACAGGTGGGCATCTGAATTACTTGGGGAAGTGTTTTCAAAGCAAAGATGTCAGGGTGCCTTTTGCTCCTGCTGACTTTATCCAAGGCAGCAATATTTTGATAAATCTCTTCAGGTGATTCTGGTAAATGCTCACTCCCCTTCTACCCCACTTACACCACACTTCTTTGGGAATTCCTACAGTGATCGTACTATAAGATCCTTGAGGACGAGGACAGTGTCCGACACTTGCACATGGCTTATTACGTCACCTTGAGTTTGGTGAAATGAGTGTTCAATCACAATGTGTGGGTTGTTCAATTGATTGATTGTGAAGAGTTTTAAAAAATTTCCTTAGCAGTAGCCAATAATTAATTTCCATTCAGCTTCTAATGCTGGTCCATACACTCAGACTATGCCCTCTTGCTGCAAATTCTGAAACGCCTGATGAATCTACGTATTCCATATGTGAGCATGTAACCACCGATACTCAAAATCAATAAGAGATGCCATATACATTAGAATGATGAATGACTTCTCACTTTTATTATTTTTAATTTCAAAATATTAATTATTAAATTTCAAAATATTAAATATTAATTATGGGACTACAAATGTTTTGGGTTACATGTGTCGATTTTGTTATGCTTGAGTCAGGGTTATAAGTGTGCCCGTCACCCAGATAGTGTTCATTGTACCAGTTAGGTAGGTTTTCGCCCATCCCCTCCTCTCTCCTCCTCCCCTGCTTGATTTCCACTGAGTTTTACTTCCCTCTGTGCACATGTGTGCTCATTGGTTAGTTCCAGTTTAATAGTGAGTACATGTGGTGTTTGTTTCTCCATTCTTTAGATGCTTCACTTAGGATAATGGTCTCCAGTTCCCTCTCATGTTTCTTAGAGCACCAAATCAAGGGTACCCCGACCCATTCCAAATGTCACTTACACTGGAAAATCTGGAGCCATAACCAGAGGCACTGTTGACAGGAACAGCCAACCTTCATGGAGTTTTCCAGCTACCTCAAAGGCTGCTCTGACCACCTTTAAAAATCTTTCTCACAAGACTAAATTGAAACTGCTTTGACTCTTAGATTGAAACAGGTGCCATCTGGCAGGTAACAAAACCAGCAAGCAATAACATGTCACTGGGGTCAGTCCTAGCAATCGGGTAGAATAATATGGCAGCCCAGATAGTGCACTGTGTAATTCTGAAATTGTATGGAGGTCTTTGCATGCTGAAAAATCTCTTCACTCATGAATTGTCCAGGAATCTGTTGTAGCAGTACCCTAAAAGGTAGTGTGTTGTTAATAACTGGCTATCGGGCATCATGTTGGTTTTATTATAGTTACCCATCAGTGCTTTGAGGGGAAGGAATGTCAGACAGGTAAGTTTTGATTGACTGGGAGACATGGTAAGGGCAATAGGGCTAGTTACGGCATGCCAGTGAAGGTTCTGGCTGGCGAGGGCATGGAAATGCTGGGAACCAGAAAGGGCTAAGAGGAAGTGATTTAAGAGTCAGAAGGGTCATTACCCTGACTCTGGTGTCATCATTTCAAAAACTATTGGGAACATGGAGGTAACTCGTTTGGGATTATGGAAGTGGTATTCTAGGAAGCTGTGTAAATCTAATTTCCAGGATCTAAAAGGGACTAGCCAATGTAACACTCCAGAAAAAAACAAAAGCTTGATTCTTGTTCATAAACTACTGATTTAACTCACACACACAAAGCATCCACCACAGATGGAGGTCATCCGGTGGACATGTTTGCTCTATTGAAAATATCAGCATTCACTCCTCTGGACTACTTGCACACTGTCAGTGCAAATGGGTCCTCTAGTACTTAAACTATTCTTCAGTGGACCCATATCAGCAATTCAACTTCTCATGGGCTGAACTCATATCCCTGGAGCTGTTTACGCAGGGGACAAACTTTTTTCAGCACTGGCTTTTTAAAAATAAAAAATCTTTGGAAGGCCAATGAAATAAAGATGGAAAAAGAGAAAGAGACCAAGACAAAGAGAGGGAAAATAAGGGAAGAAATGTGGGAGGGGAGGGAGAGAGGGAGAGAAGAAGAAGGGAAAAAAGAAAGGGAGGAGGGAAGGAAGGAAGGGAAGAGGGAGGCAAGGAAGAAAGGAAGAGAGGAGAGAAAAAAGGAAGAAAGAAATGAAACCTTTTGGTCAGTGTTCATATGATCTTGGAAATCGGCATGGGGGAGGTGTGGCCCCAGTTGAGCAGAAATTGATAGCAAGAGCCAAGAGGCAAAAAGACACAGAGGGACACAGTCCTTCTCATGGCCACTCTGAGGCTCCAACCCCGAGTGCCTTCCCTAAGTCCAAATAGTGTCTCTCTCAGTGTTTATTAGCTCTGTGAGCTGCTGCCAGGGCAAGTACTGCCTCTGTCAGCAAGGTCTTCTGAGTGGATGTGCTTGCAATCTGCCTGGGGTGCTAGAAATTAACACAATTCCATCAGTAGTCCATGTTTTAACAGAAAGCAGAATTCTCTGTGAATTCTGAGTTCCCTGTCAAAGTAAGATCCTGTGCAAGCTACTGCATTTATATGACTATGTTAGGCCCCTTCCAAAGAGAGCCAGAATACGTTAAGAATACTGCAAATGTGGAAACTTGTTGCCTCTAAGGGTCATTTCTAGGGGGAAAAAAATCTCCTGGAGGATGAGAAAGGATTGAGTTTTAAAAATTATCTTTGTGTATGTATATATAATACAAGGAGTTCTAACTGTGCAAGTCTCTAATTGTACTAATTTCTACAACTTTTGTCCTTAAAACAGTCCCTTTGCTTTCTACCACATGATCAAGCACATATATTCTAAAATATGAGGCCTGGAAATTGCCAATAGAATTGGAAAAGCACATGGTAGTGGCCGTGTTCTCCAGAAGCCGTGACACCCTGACACACAGTGAAGCAGTTCTGTGAACAGGCGTCAGGGCCATGAGATGGGCTCTGGGTCTAGCCTCTGTAGTTCACCAGCTGTGTAACAGAGGGAAAGTTCCATAAGATGGCTGAACCTCAGTTTCTCACCTGTGCAATGAGAATAATAGAGAGCTACTTTATTATGGATTTGATAATTTAAGTGATATTTATTATGATCGTTTGATGGTTAAGTTTAAGGAGTCAACTTGACTGGGCAAAGGGCTGCCTAAATAGCTGATAAAACATTATTTCTGGGTGTATCTGTGAAGGTGTTTCTGGAAGAGATTGGCATTTGAGAAAGCAGACAGAGTAAAGAAGATTGCTCTCACCAGTATAGGTGGGCAGCATTCAATCCATTAAGACCCAAATAGAACAAAAAGATGGAGGAAGGTGAATTTGCTCTCTGCTTGAGCTGAGACATCCATCTTCTCCTGCCCTTGGACATCGGCACTCCTGGTTCTTAGGCTTTTGGACTCAGACTGAGTTAGGCCACCAGCCTTCCTGGGTCTCCAGCTTGCAGACAACAGATTGTGGGACTTCTCAGCCTCCATAACTTCATGAGCCAATTCTGATAATAAATCCCTGCTAATATGTATGTCTATGTACCCTATTGGTTCTACTTCTCTGGACAATCTTGACTAATACAGATTGTGACTACAAGGTCTGGCCAGGTGCCGAAAGCCCCTGTGATGCACTGGGCCAGCAGTCAGACAGCCTAGTTCTATGCTCAGCTCTGCCATAAATTAGCCACATGGCCTTCACTTTGTCCTTTCATTCCCTTAGGTTTGAATTTCCCCATCTGCGAAATGAAAGTCTTCAACAAGCTGACGCTGGACTAGCTAGCTAGAAGTATACCAATCCTTCTGTGGAACATATATATATTGTAAAAGATTTTGAAGAAAATTGTGACAGACATAGAGAGGCCATGTGGGGGGGTGGGTGATGCCTCATGGAAGCCTCACATGAAGATGATCTCGATGACCTTCCTCAAGGCACAATTAAACATGAGTTAGTCACTCCAGGGTGGGGAACCTGCAGCCCTAAGGCCACATGTGGCCTTTTAGGTTCTTAAGTGTGGCCTTTTGTCTGAATCCAAATTTTACAGAACAAATGCTTTTATTAAAAGGGGTGCAGCAGAGAAAGATGAAGCTTCTCTTGCTTCCTTTGGTGTTTAAAAAGGAACAATCTTGAAAGCAGAAGGCCGCAGGTTTCCCACCCCCGCTGGGGAAAAACCTAAACATGGCATTTCCAAAATGTGACCCCCATGTTCACCTTCTTCTGCCGGGCCCTTGATAGATCTCCTCCCTCTGCATCCCCCAGGTTAGTAGCCGCTAAAAATTTTATCTGCTCAACCTGACCTCCATTCCCTCATCCCCACCTCCCAACCCCATCCCATTGAGCAGGGAGCTTCTGCAGAACTGGTTTGTGAAGCTGTTGGGTGGGGATGTTCATTCCATCAACACTAGATGGTTCTTAGAAACCACTCAGAGCTAGCATCAGGTGGGAGGGAAAGTGCATAATAAAAGAATGTGATTTGGGCTGAATTTCAAGATAGACATAGACCTCATATTTCTCAATGATGAGAAAGGAATGAAGTCAGAATTTCTCTGGGTGGGGCAGCATAATGAGGGCGGAACAGAGCTACTTAGCTCCAAGGCTAAGAGTTCTGGAAAAGTTGATATAAGGGTGTCCTCCGTGAAAGTGGACTCTTCAAAACTGAAGCGTAGATGTTTACCAGGCAGAGTTCGGAGTCTGAAGTCAAGGTCCCTCTACAGAAAGTATGCAAAGGGGGAAATAAGTCAGAAGTGACAACTTTGAAAGAGTTCAAGAAAACTGTAATGAAAGGGTCTCTTGATACATATTCTTACTATGTTTTAATCTTCCTGACCATATCAAAAATCACACATCAAGAACTTTTAACGTGTTACAAGTTAATTGGTCCAAAATCCTGCCTCCCTCTAGGCCAAGTTTTACCCTCATTTCCCCATGATGAATTAAGTCCCTGAAACATTAAGCTAAAGATACATGGTCACGCCTAGAGTTAACAATGAACGGTAGAGGAGCATGAAAGGCACTAGGGTTGATGTCCCATGAGGGCAATTAAGTCCTGGAGATGTCTTGGAATCATTTTGGTAATCACCAAGAAAGAATTAGTGTCCGTTTAGTTCTCCCAGGGACTAGCGTACATCAGTGCTTCTCAAACACGAGCACACATCAGAGTCACCTGAAGAACCTGTAAAAACACATCCCAGAGATTCTGACTCAGTAGATTTGGCGAAGGGCCTGAGAATGCAACTTCTAGTAAGTTCCCTGGTGATGCTGATGCCACAGATCTGGGATTGGCCTAGATGATTTCTTTGGGACTGATTTTTGTGACTGGTAGGCTGCCTCTGTCCAATTTAATCTACCTGACTTCCCACACAGGTTGAGGAAAGTGGCTTCAATCTGTGACTAGCAGAATGATGTCCATAGCATGATGGTGTGAGCAATTCAATTCAAACACATGAACAAAACCTGGGGGAAAGAAACATGCATGTGTCTGCTTTCAGAACTCCAAAAATCTTCAAACAGGCTTTACATCAAACCTGTGTTGAACTCAAGATATGGGGCCTGGCTGGACGTGGTGGCTCACGCCTGTAATCCTAGCATTCTGGGAAGCTGAGATGGGAGGATCACTTGAGCTCAGGAGTTTGAGACCAACCTGAGCAAGAGTGAGACACTGTCTCTACTAAACATAGAAAAATTAGCCGGGCATGGTGGCACATGCCTGTAGTCTCAGCTACTTGGGAGGCTAAGGCAGGATGATTTTCCTTCTTTCCTTTCTTCCTTTCTCCCTCCCTTCCTTCATCTTTCCTTTCTCTCATCCTTGTTTCTTTTCTTCTTTCCTTCTAGAATCACTGAGTCAAAAATTTAAAAAAAACTAAATTAAATTGACAAAGTACAAGTTGGAACTCATCTCAAGGCTATGTATCCTGAAGGTCATCATCATTCTGTGTTTCCTGAGCTTTTTCCTAATGGAAAGGAACGGAGGTCTGTCTTGGAAACTTTCTCAGCATCCTTTACGGTGGGAAAGTCCTGTGGCTCAGTCTCCTACTCTACCCTGACATTAAGTAGGACTTTAGGGTCTGGCCAGCACAGAGACAAGAAAGGCCATGAAAGTCAGGGGAAATCATTCATCTCACTGTCGGCACGCATCACTCTGATGTTTCAAGCCCTATATACACACATCATTTTGTGTGATTTATGGCCCTAATTAGATCCCAGTGGCAGTATTCCATCAGCTAACAATGCATATCCTAATCACCTTTTCTTCCTACAAATGATTTCCTTAACTTTGCATGCATAACTTAACAGCTTTTATTTTAAAAACTCATGTTAACAGCTTTCCTGTGGTAACCAGTAGGGGTGCTATGATAAGAATCTAATTTGCTGTAAAAATGACTCATTTGTCAAATAAGCATTAAAATAATTGTTCCCCTTTTGACTGTTACCCTGCTGTTTCCAGTCATTTTCCAAAACTAAATTATTTACTCATTTGAAAGTTCAGCTGTGCATATTTTAATTGATATTCCCTCATAGGACTCATATTGTTAATGACAATAATTAACCCGAAAAGGCTGCTAAATAATTATGCAGGAAAGATATGAAGTATTTGCACAGAAAGTAAAATCAGCATTTGAAAAACTATCAAAATGTAAAACTTTCATATTTTATGGCAAAGCACGGTAATAGTTCATAATCAAATTAAAGAGAGAAAGGGAAAAATGTAGATTATATGATTTGATGCAGAATACTTTATGTTTTCAATATAGAAAAGTAGTCTAGCTAACAAGATTACTCTGTCATCTCAGTAAGCTCCCAATATTACTATTCTAGCTGGCAATATAAATTGTTCTCTAGCACTTAGTATGGCTTAGAACTGGAGCAAACTAGCTCTTAATAATAATACCTAACACACATTCATTGCATCTCTGCAAGATAAATCTCCCCTGTGATGGGCTCAACAAGCTCCACACACACCCAACAGAGACACAAACACTAGACAGATCGTACCCCTTCCCCAAGAAATGCAGCTGTCTCTCAATTTGTGACGAAGTACTCAACAGAAGTGGCAACTCCTTATTTTCTGGGACCCAGTAAGAGCAGAATTCAGAAGAAAAAAATCTCTTGTCTCTGGAACCTTGTCAAATTAGACAAACAAGGAAGGGACCACAGAGGATCTTAGACTTATTAATGTGTGGTCTTCCCTGGCCAGTCTACTAGGTCTCTAGTCCCTAGAATCCCATAAGGCTAACATACCCATGGAGATAGCTGGAGACCATTTACCAAAGAGGACAATCAGAACAGCTGCACTCACAGGGGACAATCAGAACAGCTGCACTCACAGGGTTCTTTACGTGGGGTTCAGGACCTGGTCATGTATCTTCCAAAAACGCTTTTGAACTAAAGCAGTAAGCAACCTTATAAAGCACAAAAGGGCCAGAACTTCAGTTAAGCTCTCCATTGGTACATTGGTTTATGTCTCCCATATGGCAAGGACAACCAATGGTACATTAAGAAATGCCTAAAATTATAAAAGAAACTTGGATAGGCAAGTTAAAGCTAGACTGAACAAGGTCAAGGGCAGAATTCTGGAACTAGAACATAATATCTAGGAATTCTTCCAGAGCAACACACAGAGAAACCAAGGTAACAGCATGAGAGAATAGCTAAGAGATATAGGTTTTAGACTGAGATGCTCTAACACTGGGATTAGTGAACTCATGGGCCAAATTTAGCCCTCTGTCTGTTTTTGTACAGCTTGCGAACTATGAGTGATTTTTACAGTTTTTAATGGCTGGAAAAAATCAAAAGAAGAATAATATTTTGTGACACATGAAAATTATATGAACATTTAATTTCCAGTGTCCATAAACTAAGCTTTGTGAGAACACAACCACACGGGTCTGTTTACATGTTGTTGATGGCTACTTTCAAACTACAATGGTGGGGTTGAGTAGTCACAACAAGAACAGCATGGCCTGCACCATCTATTTATATGTGCTCCTGGCACTTTACAGAAAAGGTTTCAGATCCTGGCCCTAACAGTTTCCGAAAAAAAGGAGTCAATGACACAGAAGCTATATTTGAAGAGGCGATAACTGAGAACTTTCCAGAATTAAAGAAAGTCCTGGTAGTGAGAGAGATTTAATACTCTGCTTCTTAATGGTTCCTTATTTTAAGAATATTGATGGGACATTTGTTGGGCCATCATTGAACTTTACAATCTAAGGTTCACAGCCAATTGTGCTATTTCACTGAGCTGACCAATTAATTGGACAACTCATCAATCCAGTCAACCATCTCTTGTTGGTCCACTGAAATGATTATTTAATTCTGCTCCACCTCATCCAGAAATTCAGATCTTATAAATCAAAAATATCTAGGCTTCTATTCATCCATCTCATTAAATTTCTGCCCTGTCTTGAGACATTTCTCCGTAAATTATCTTGCTCACTCAATCCCTTCTGCCGGGCATGCCCTTTCCATAGTTTTTCATGTTGCTGTCTTTCAAGTAGCAATCTTTCAAGATGTAGCTAAGACACTGTCTCATTCATTTAGTCTTAATCCTGCAAATATTTATTAAGTGCATGCGGAAAATGCACTCCTAGGTGCTAGGGAGACAAAGGTATCAAGTAACAGCCCCTGCCTTCAAGGATCTTGCTGTTTTATAGAGAAGCAGGCAATTAAAGTACACAATAATGCTAAAATCAGGAGAATGGATTGAGAGCACATAATACTTAAGAGCTTGGTGCAGTCAGGGACAGTTTCTTGAGGAACGGGGATCTTATGAGATATCGAAGATGAGTCAGAGTTAGCTGGATGAGGATGGCGAGGACAAGAGTGAACTCTAGGCAGAAGGCATACTATACGAAAAGGCCAGGAGGTCAGAGCATACACACAATTTCGAAAGGTGTGCAGTTGGACAGCAGAGTCTGAGGTACACGTCGTGGGTTCGCCATGAGTGAAACTAGACAGGCAAACAGGAGCTAGATCACTAAGAACCATTTCAGGTCTTACCAAGAAATCTGGCTATTTTCCACAGGCAGAAGGGGAGGATTTGAATGGTATTAAGCAGAAATCAGCATGATCGTATTTGAACTTTAGGAAAACAGAAAGATTTCTCCCAGCAGTGAGGAAGATGGCATGGTGGGGGCAAGGTAGGCATGGAGACTGCCAGGTAAGTCCACTCGGTTGCAGGAAACTGAGAGAATTATTGTCTCATACCTTCCGCTGTCCCTGCAAAGCCAGACACAATGCCATCTACTAAGAGAAATTGAAGATGGTTGGCTCATGGAGAATCCTTGTCACAGTTGTCGTGAAAAACAGGACCAAGAGATAAAGAGCTGATTAGGAGAATTAAGAAGACTGCCAAGAACTTGGACATTGGAGACCTTGAATTTTTAGCAGCCCCAGCTACTCAACAGCCTGGAGTGGAGAAGACAGACAGTGGGTCAAGAACCCACAGTTGGGAGTTTATTTAGCATATACAATAAAAGAATAATCAGCCCAAGGAGTTGAAAAGGCTTTCAAAAGAGTGGTTTAAAATGGACCATAGGACCAGGATGAGTAAGGAAGGAAATAGAGACAAGAGAAACCAGAGAGCTGGAGGGCTAGAAGGTGCTCAGTGACCTGAATAACAAGGACTTTGAGAGCCCCAGAAGGATAGGAAGACAAGGTTAGATTGCAGAATGGCAGTGGTTCCATCAGCAAAGCAGGAGGGGGGACACCAAGGTTAGAGAGTAGCCATGGGAATAGATAAAGCCAAGTAGAGGCTAAAATTAGGAGCTGAGGTGATAAAGGAACTGAGTGGCCAAGGTGTTAATGGGTCCTCACCGGCTGATGTTTTCAGCCTGGAAGATAGAGACCTTGGTTTGGGGAGAGAGAAGAAGACTGAGCTAGAGGCAAATGTCTTCAACAGAAAAGAAGGAATCACGCAGAAGGTGAAAAATCACAAGGAGAGGCAGAGGGCAGTTTAATGGAATGGCACAAGCCTAAAAAGGAGGAAAGGCAATTTTATACATATAGTAATAAAGGCAGGGCATAGTCAAAGTACCGCCCAGACTTTGGAACGAAACTAGGTGCAGAAAGACATGCGCTCAGGGGAAAAGCCAGGTTTTTAGCTGGATTAGGATAATTGTTTAATTCTGCTCAACGGCATCCAGAAATTCAAATCTTATAAATCTCAAAAATTCTATGCCAGTTTAAGGAAGAGATCGAGGATATATAAGAACTTATCCCCAAAGGGGGATGCTAGGAGGCAAAGTGGAAAGGTTTTAAAGGGTGGGAGCTCTGGAAAGAATGGGTCCATTAAGTTTATTTCATTTATTCCGTCAATAGATAGTTACAAGTACCTTCTGAGCCTCTTCAGCTCCTTGGCGTGCATACGGTCAGTGCTGAGGATGTATAAGGGAGAAGACATGACACCCTCTCCAGGGCACCCTTCATCCATTAAGCTCTACTGGAGCTCCTTCTCAGCAATATCCCTGTGACATCATAGTGGAGGCAAAGACTGTTGGGAGATGCCCTAGTGGAGACTGCAGTTCACTGTCACTTTCGCAAGCAAAGACATGAGGTGGTGAAGGCATTGACTTCATGAGTAACCTACAATGGTTTTAATGCAATCTGAGAAATAAAGCAGCATGACCCACTGCCAACTCTGCACAAACAAAAAAGGAGAGGGAAACCCCACTCCAGGTGTCCCAACTTCCGTTTCCACCAAATCCCTTTTTTAAAGTGCCAACATGGAACAATGAACAAAGTGAACACATATGAACTTCACCATCACAGTGATAACTGTGTTGTTTGACTATCTCCTCCACCAGATTAAAAGCTCCTTGGAAGTAAGTGTCCTGTCTTATTTGTCTGTGCCTAATACTACACTTAGCACAGCATCTGGTACATAGTAGATATTCAGTAAACATGTGCTGAGCTGAAATGAACTGAACCAAACAACTGACATTTGTACAATATTTAACAATTGACCAAGTAGCTTCACATTAATTATCCCAGTGTTATAAAAACTTTGTAAGATAATCATCTGCATAGCTCTATTTTCTTCAACACTCCCTACCAGTTAGAATCAGCATAATTATTTCCTTCACTTTACGTGTGCAAAAAGTGAGGTTCAAAAGTTAAGTGACTTTCCCTGGGTTATACGATTAGCTACCAGTGGAGACAGAACTACAACCCATCAAATCCTGGACAGTTTCTATCCTAAAATGCTGTAGTGCACAGGAAGTTAATTCCCTGGTGGTCAGTGAGTGTGATAAGAAGAAAAGTAACGATAGTATTATAATATTATATAGTATAATAGTATTGATAGTATAGCAACGATAATATACTACTACTAATAATAATAATCACTTACTGCCCCTGTATCCTGTACAGGCTTTACTTATACAATTTATAGAACAAAAATCTGTAAGGTACCTATTATTCCATTTTATATATGATGAAACTGAGCATCAGAGAAGTTAATTCATTTACTCAAGGTCACAGAGCAAGAAAGAGAGACATCGCAGCTCCAAATCCAAATCTGAATTCTTTCTCCCATTCTATTCTGCCTCACAATTCATCTCAAATCAGCCCCTGAATGTTCTCTTACCTAAATCTTCAGCCCTAAGTGTTCTGACATTCATGACCAGAAAGGATTTTGGCAGTTTTGTGATACGAGTGCTGAGAGTCAACCACACTAGTGACCACTATTCACTGCCACTTGGGGGATAAACAAGGAGGTGAACAGAAAAGATATTCTCTCTCCTCTCCCTCCCTCACTCCCTCCCTCCCTCCCTTCCTTCCTTCTTTTCTCCCTCTCTTTCTTTCATTAAATATTTAGCGAGTGTTCTCCACATGCTGGTCACTGTTCTGGGCATTGAAGAGGAAGAAGGGAATAAAATAGACACAATTTCAATCCTCATGGAACGTCTATTCCAGCTAGTCAATGTCCTCAGTGGTCCCTAATCTTGTTACAGGCACATCCCCCAATACATAGCTGTCCCCACCTCTAAAAATGACATTAATGCTCTCTGGTCCCCAGGTCCTGAGGAGAGGCAGGCTGCCTTGTAATCAGAGCATTCGCAGTGATGTCCAGGGACTAGATTGTTATAGGGCCTACAAATTATACCCTTACAGCCATTTGAGAGAGCTTGAAGCCATCATTTCCATTAGGCAGAGAGATGTGCAGATAAGAGGAGAAAGCAGGTGATAGGCAAGCTTCAAAATGCCGTGGCTGAGCACGTGCTCACAGGGCGAGCTGCTCTCCCAGACCTTAGCCTAACGTCTACCGAGTGCTGGATCTAAGGGGTCATGTTGAGATGATGCCTTGCAACCTCAGCTGTCAGAAACGGTTGTGTTTCCTTTTAAAAGGCTTTTGCAATGCTGCCTACCCCTCCTCTCACGAGGGCAACATTCCTCATTGCCAAGCCTATTTTTACGGTCCGTCTCCAAAACAAGTGCAAAATAGTGCTGGTCTCGGAGTCCTCCCTCTCGCTGGCCACTGGAACACCATCTGCAAGTTGAGTGGGAACAGTAAACACTGCAGGTTAAGTAACTCATTACTAATATTTTCCTTGAGCTCTGAAACTTTTTAAACAAACAACAACAACAATTGTATCATAATAACCTTCCAGAGGTTAACAGCCGGCAGGTGGTCCAGCTCAGCCGAAATGCAAACCAGACAGCTGTTTGATTATAAACTGTTGATTCTTATGGCGATCTGGGGAAAACTTCTTGCCGAAAAAGGGTCTTCTCTTAAAAATCTCTAATGAAACAACACATAAATGTCAAAATGACAAAAATAAGGAAGTGTGTCATAGACTAAGCATTTTAATGTCCTTTCTGGCTTCCTCCGGAGCGTATGTACTCTGAACCTAGCCACATTTAATGGCACGGATTCTTAAGGAGGCGGTGCACAGCATGAATTTTTATGACTCACATAAAACTTGGAGAGAGTCACTTTCCCTGCCGTAGTCAGTGTCCTCAGCAGATGTGTGGGAGGCTCATGTTTCAAACCAGCAACCCGAGCCAGCATTTTACCTGGACCCAGAGGCTACGCAAAGAGTTCACATGTGAGGATGTGAGGAAACCCTGAGCGGCGTAGCATTATCCTGTGTGTCTCCAAGCCATTAAAACATCGTGGAAATTCCCCCTGGGGAGCTTCGGCAAAAGTAGAGAAAATTTCAAGGGCTGATAAAATGGTTTCGAGAATGGTGGATGAAAAGTTTCTAATCAAAACCGTACATTAACACCACCAGGCCCCACAGATTGATGGCTGGGACTGTTTTCTTCCCCTGACGATGAAATGGGACAAAAGAAAATCCCTCCCTAAATCAGTATTTAATTACTGGTCTATTATATTACAATCAGAAACATTTCAGAAAGTTTATAAAAGAAAAAAGTTGAACTCTTTTGTACTGAAATTTGTAGCAAGTGGTGAAACATAAAAAACCTTACGACTCCAGGGAAGAAAGAAGCTATGCAACGACAATGACTTATTTTCTTACATAAAAGAAAAATAAAGAATAAAAATGTAAAAGAGGGAATTTCACAGCTCCTGGTTTAGTTGCAATAAATTAATAGAAAGCTGAGATCACAGAGTGTGAAAAAAGATGTTTTTGGGTTTGACCCATGTTACACGGGAGTTTCTGATCTAAGAATAGGAGAAAGTGGTGATGATGAACCAGATCCTCCAAGATAGGATGGGTAGGAACATGTTTAGCAGGTTCTCGATACTTTCTGCTAGTGTTAAAGAAAAGCCAGGGTTGGACAATAAAGTGCTATAAACAGATTTTATTCAGAAAAACTATCGCAATAGGTGAAAAGAGACCTCAGGATAGAACTAGGCTCAATTCTGAATACAACGAGAAGAAGTGGGAATTTACAGCCAAGGAGTGGGGACGGTGGGGAGCAACAGATAAAAAAATTACTAAGAGGAAACATCAAGGGTAGGGGGACTCTGGCTGAACAAACCTAACAGGACTCTTGCTGAAAGCAGGCTAGGGTGGTCAGACATCACCTGTGGGATGGTGCAGGATGAGGAACTGATCAGATCTGAAGGGTGATCAGATATCAAGGGTGGGGGATTCCGACTAAACTAACTTAGCAAGGTCCTTGCTAAAATTGGACAATTCAGAGATGAATTCAGAAGTCCAACAGTTAAGGCCTAGTTGGGAAAAGAAGTCAGGGGAGCCTTACCAAAGTCTGATCAAGGAGAGAATCGGTATCACCAGTTTATAGAAAGAGAGATATGAGGGTGGTAGTGATTCATTCTGATAAAATAGAGTATAAAGCCTCTTGAGGGACTTTTTTAAAAACCATACCAGAACCAGACTATGGCTGCTTCTTAATTACTGGAGGCTCTGAATTGTTAAAATGTAATTTAGCAAATATTTATTGAGGGTCAACATACAATATATACTCTGTTAGGCAGCTACAAAAGCCAAGATGGTTTCATCCTATCTTTGCTGCTGCTATACCCCAGGACTTAGAATGATGGCTAGCATTTAGTAGGTGCTCAATAAACATTTTTATGCTCAAAGAAAAATCAAAGAGTTTTCTAATCCCCAAAGAAAGAAAAACACATGAATAACTAACTGGAAGATAAAACATAAAGACATGAAGAATTTTTATCTGTACCATATTGCAATGTTCGTTATATTTGTAGTTAATATGTAGCTAGGGAGCTGGCAGGAATGCTATCTGGGGGAGGGAATCTTTGAGCCTGACCTAAACATCTGAGAAGGATTTCAATCGTGAAGTTTAATTGCACAGGTAGAGTAAACCAAGAAGCATAGGATAAGTACAGATAGTGAAAACTTATACTGAATTTACCTAGAAATTATACATTTCTTCATATATTGCTCCTATTTCTTTTAAAACTCTAAATACAAGTAATTAGTACCTATATACCTATTTTTTTATTTTAAGGAATTGTTTTTACTTTAAAAACACAGTCATGTAGCTTTACCTCTGAAATACAGTCATCCCCAGTATCTCCAGGGATTTGTTCCAGGACTCCTGTGAATACCAAAATCCATAGGTACTCAAGTTCCTGATATAAAATGATGTAGTATTTGCATATAACTTATACACATCCTCCCTTATACTTTAAATCATCTCTAGATTATTTACAATACCTAGTACAATGTAAATGCTGTATAAATAGTGTAATATAATATACTGTATTGTTTAAGAAATAATGACAAGAAAAAAGTCTATGCATGTTCAGTACAGACACAGCCATCCATTTTTTCCCCCAAATATTTTTCATTCACAGTTGGTTGAATCGACAGATATGGAACCCAGGTATACAGAGGACCAACTGTAGTTGCTTACCCTAGAAGTAAGCTACTGCAGATGTTTATTAGCTAGCTGTAATTACTGATAATGTAGCCATAACCTCACTCCTAGAGCTTATGCCCAGCAATTCCTATCCTATACGTGCAACATAAATGTACATACAGTCCAGGCCTTCAAGGTCTGCAAAGGGGATATTTGCATTTTGGCATCACCTCTCAGTGTGAGCACCACGGCCCAACACACTGCTCTGCTCCTTTGGATTTACTTTGTTTTGTTTTTGCCCTTTCTTTCCTACCCTCACTGCCTTCTAGTTCCTCCCACCATGAGACTTACCTCCCATTCCATCAGAGTCACCCTCTTGTTGAGAACCATAATTCTGGGGGCTGGTAAGACTTCAGGGAAAGTTCTGCTGCTGACTCATATAAACTGTATTATTGTGCTGGCACTGCCATAACAAAGTACCACAGACTGGGTGGCTCCAACAACATAAATTTATTTTGTTACAATTCTAGAGGCCAGAAGTCCAGGATCAAGGTGTTGGTGGTTGGTTTTTCCTGAGACCTCTCTCCTTGACTTGTAGGCAGTTGCCTTCTCTCTGTGCGTGCTTTTGTTTGTTGGTTTTGTTTTAAAATGTCATTATGAACCCTGGATTTAAACATATCTGGTATGTTCAAATCCATAACATTCAATTCTTACTCATGCTCAAAAAGTCCCAGCTTTTCTAAATGGAAATTTAGTTACCTCCTGAGTCCTTTTGAAATAACTCTTGTATGATTGAGAGGTTTATTATAAGATGTTCCCAATTTGCCTTTACATATCTTTCTCCATACATGGAATAACCTATTTCTCCAAACAGCTGTGGTCCCTTGATGGGAAATGGTATTTAGTGAACAGAATCCAGAAACCTGAGGTATAAGTTAATACCGGTGTGGTCATTATATTTAAGACATTTTTGAGAACAGAACTTCAAAACATGTATTTTTTAAAGAGAGAATATGAATTCACACTGATTCTTCCAATTCAAATTCATGACTACAGGATTTTTCCTTTATCTCATTGACCTTTCATCTTCATTTCCTTAAACCTCTCTGAAAACCTCAGCTCTAAGCAAATGAAAATAAATACTCACTTGAATTAATCTTATACACATACACAACAACTGCAGGATAGAAATAGCAGCCTGTCACCAATAATTTGATATTGAAAATACTTAATTTGAATACTGAAAATAGTTTGGTGATTTTTTTGGTAGTGTTTTTTGTTTTGTTGGGTTGGGGTTTTTTTTGTTTGTTTTTTTGTTTGCTAGTAGAGTATATTCCACTGGGGTTATCCAATCAAATAACTCTGTTATAAAGTCAAGGTAATGTTTTTCATGAAACAAGACATTTTGACATGACCATTTCAAAACAACTCAAATTGCTGAAGCACTGTTTTTATTAACAAGGAATATTTGCAACAGAAACCACAATCCCCACCCAATCTCAGAACCACACCCTAGATGGGGTGAGGCTTAGAAATGA
Source organism: Indri indri (assembly GCA_004363605.1). Lineage (NCBI taxonomy): Eukaryota > Metazoa > Chordata > Mammalia > Primates > Indriidae > Indri > Indri indri. Next base: position 5,033 of record RJWJ010013882.1, on the reverse strand, counting down.
GGTGTGTCTATTGTATACATTACCAAAAAAAATGTTTCTTATGAGGAAATATCATGTTCTTTGATTTTATTTTCTTTACAAAGTAAAAATTCCCCTAGGAGTAGTAATAATCCAAGCTATTGCTAGTAACTTATCCTTTAGTATTAATGGCGTCTCATAGGAATAGGGGAAGAGTTTGAAGTTACTAACTAGCCAAAGAAAGGGAGGTCAAAAAAGAATGTGAAAGAAAAAAAAAAACAGAATATGTAGATCCTCAGATTGCAACTCAAAAATGTGTCCTTCGTGCTACTCTTCCCAAGAGTCATCCCTCATAAGGTTACCAGATAGAGGAGTAGGAGAAATTTCATGGCAGTCAATATCCTTAAGCCTCCTTTACATCACCAAATTGCTTTTGAGAGGCATGGCTTCTCTCCTCACAGATGTATTTCTGTTTCTTTCTGTTTTACTCCTCCCTTTTTTGCCCTCTCTTCCCCCATACCTGAGCCAGGGGTTGGCAAACTACAATCAACGGCCAAATCCAATTGCCACCATTTTTTGTAAGTAAAGTTTTACTGGAACACAGCCAGACTCACTCATTAATGTATTATCTATGGGAGCTTTTATACTCAAATGGCAGAGTTGAGTAGTTGAAAAAGAGACTACGGACCACAAAGCCTAAATATTTACTACTGGGCTCTTTACATAAAAGTTTGCCAGCATCTACTCTAAGATATGGATTGACCCTAACTTCAACTTCTCAAGGTATGGCTTGGCCCTTCTGAGCATGAAAGATAGCTAAGCTTTAATTCAGCTTACCAATGAGAATATACTCACACTTAAACAGCATAGAATATGAGTTCTAGAAATTATGCTAAGCAAAGGTTCAAGAGTAGCATCTGCCTGAGAGTGATCCAAAGTCATAGATTCCACTTGCAATTTTTTGAGCATTCGACTCAAACAACAACTCCTCTCGCTGCATACTTTTCAGGTGCTAGGCACCAAGCTACACACTTTACAGGTTATTATCATCTTCTAATTCTTATATCAGCCCTAGGAGATGGGCACTAGGATTATCCACATTTTATAGCTGAGAAAACAGACTTAGAAAGAGTAAGAAACATGACACAGCTCACACCACTGGGAAGCAACGGAGCTGGAACACACACCCAAACAAGACCCATGCTTTAAAACCATTAGTCCACGCTGCTCCTAAGCTGGGACACTGGAGTTTGTCATAGCCCAAGTCTAGAATCTGAAGGGGGTTCCTGAGAAAGGGCTGACCCTTCTTATTCAGGGCTCAGACTTCTTAGAGAGAAGAACTTCTGTAAACAACATGAGAAGGAGAGGAATCTGTCACCAAAACTTTGAAGTATTTCTTTCATTAAGGAGACTTTCAGTTAAACATGGCAGCCCAGCCACAGACATTTATCCTTTCTTCTATCTAGGCCCACTAAACTGATGCAAAGAAATGATAATGATATAAGTCTTCAAGAAGTAAAGAGTCAGGAGAGGGGGCACTGGCAGATAAAAAATTTAAGATATTTTTAGAAGAAAAAAATATGAAGAAGGACAAGCAGTGACCAAGCTACCTGAGAGGGAAAGTTTGAACGAAAAATCCCTGAAGAGGGAGAGACCAATAGAAAGAGAGTGACAATCCCCTACAGAATCCCTAAGAGACTCAGGAACTAAAAGGGCTAGAACTTGCACAAGCCAGAGTCAGGCTCCAGTCAAAATAGAGATTTGGGGTGAAGGTGGTAAAAGTCTGCATATAAAGTGGTTGCACCCCTAAATTCCTTCACTTATACCACATAGTCCCAAGCAGAAGGCTGTAGTTCTTCTAAAAGGCTCAAGGCATAGCCAAGAATAGGGGTAGCATAAAGTGGTAAAAATGCAAGGATTAAGGAAGCTTTGTGGGCCTGCCAACTAGCCGACTTTACCTGTCCTGTCCCCAGAACTTTCTACAGTGAAGTGTATGCCCCACCCTCAGGGATCCCACTGTCAGATTCTTTGCTGGAGACACTGAACTGCCCCAGACTACCATGTGTGACATGTGGGGCCTGAGCCAATGAAGATGCCACTGTCTGCCCAAAAAGCCCACCAGTTGACAAGCCCACAAAGCTTTTTAAAAAACCCATTCTGAAATAGAAACAGATATTCAAAGATTACCAAATTTGAAGAAAGCCTCTGGAAGAAAAGATAAGAATAAACCAACAGACAAAAGGGGACCCAGATGAAATGTAGATAGTATAGGAGGAACAACAATAAAAAATGCTTCACAAACTATAGTGAATACTCTCAGAGAGATAAGAGGATATTATGTCCATAAAACAGAAATTGGATAGAGGAGGAACAATCGGAGAAACAGAAAATGTTCTTAGAAACTAAAATTATGATAGATAAACCTTTCATTGAAAAATCAGTAAAAGATTTGAAAGATAAAATCATGCAAACCTTCTAAAAGAAAATAATAGAAGATAGATAAGTGAGAAATGAGAGAGAAACAATCTTCTCCTACAGCCTTACAACTCCAAGTGAACATAGAATATACAGGAAAAAAAATCATTTTTAAAACACAGACCAAGGCACATCATTGTGAAATTTCAGAATAAGAGTAAAACAAAAATTCTAGAAGGATTTCACTGGGAAAATACAAGTCATATGCAAAGGTATAATAATCAGAATGACGTAAGACTTCTCAGCAGCAACAAAATGCTGGATGGCAATGAAATAATTCCTTCGAAATTCTTAGTGAGAAGTGATTTCCAAACTACAATTCTTTACCCAGCCAAACTGAAAACTAAATGGATGTAGGGAGAGAGAAGACTGCTATGGAAAATTCAGATGTAACTTCCCTGCATCTCAAAACTCCCTGTACTCTTTCTTAGGAAGCTACCAATATGGTACCCACTGATGAAAAGGAATAAACCAAAAAGGAAAAAGATTTAAGGAGATCTAGGAAGCAGGGGATCAAATCCAAAGGAATGACAAAGGGAAGTCAATATTTTTAGCTCCTGCCTTTCTGACACATGGTAGAATTGCTCTTCAAAGTTACCTTCTGGGTAGTGGAGACATCTAACTAGTTCTTGCCAACAGATTGTGAGCAAAGGTTACATGCATCACCTTCTGGGCCAGAAGCATTTGAATGCTGGTTTGTTGCCTCCCAGAGCACTTTTTTCCTGGCATGGAGACTAATTAAATGGCTCAAGATAATGGTTGCTCTAAGAGTTTACATCCCTTAATAACTACAATAAGCAGAGTTCCTCCCCATCCCCTTTTGCAAACTCACAGTGGACACATATCATGAGCAAGGTATAAACTTCTGTATTTTGAGCCACTAAGATCTTGGGGTTGTTTGTTACTCAACAACACCCAGCCCATCCTGACAAGTGCATAAAAATCCATGTGTAAAAATAGGACACTAGTTAGAATCATAGTATATTACCAATTCTACACTGATAACATTTGTATCATTGCAATAATGAAAACTCTAACTACTAATTTAATTAAAATTTTTGATATGACTATATTGAGAGGTTGGAGGGAAAGGAAAGAAAGTTGGTAGAGCTTTAGGGGAGCTAAGTCACTATCTGTCATAGAAAGTAGGCAACAGACAATGTCTGAAATTGATAAATCAAAGAACAGTAGTCAAGGCGCATTATTTTATCAATATGGAGAAAAACACCAGAAGAAGAACCAGTTTCGAGTAGTAAAAGAGATTTTCTCTGGGTAGTGGGACTAGGTAGTGATGAGATAAAAGGAACTACTCTCTTTACATGGTACCCAGTACCATCTGATTTTACCTATGTGCACGTATCACTTAGAGCAAAATGGATCTCAATAGTGATTCTAAACACTTAGTTTTGATATTTCTATCTTAAAAGAGTTGAGCATTAAGTTGGGTTTTCTCTCCATTTCATTAAATTCATACCATAGAAGGTTGTACACAGTCTTTCCCACCCTGTCCCTTGAGCCTTCCCCTGGATGGCCTTGGGACTCTCAAGACCCAGGGAGCTGTATGTCAGGACAGAGCAGAGGTGTCCAGGCTCCCCTGGGAGCACAACAGTGTCATCGATTCTGACTCATCTGGAAAATAAACCCTTTGCAGAGCCAAGCCTGGAATAGCTGCTGGGGAGAAGCTGGAAGAAGCCACACACTTTTCTGGATGGATTATAATGTCTGGCAACCCAGCAAGCATGGGTGTTATGAAATTAACTCCTGGTCTGAGAGTTCCATCTTTGTTCATACATTTACTCATAGATAAATAAAGGTCGGACAAGTCATAGTTTCAAAAAGACATATTCTTTCAGTGTCCTGCTTCTCCAGTGGGGCAAACTCCCAAGATCCAAACAGCTCAACGTAGCTTGCGAGGTCGCAAGACCTTCCAACCCTCCCAAGCTGCACCCTGGGCTGGGCTATGACACCTGAAGAGAGGAGAAGAGACGCTTCGGGGGTGGTAATTCAGAAGGCTAGAAACGGCAAGGCTCAACACGCCATCCAAATAAATGTCTGGAAACACTCCAAGAATTATAGATCATGAGGATGGGTGTTGTTATTTCTTTAATAATAATTGAAAAAAGAAATAATAGCCTTGCTATGTGCTAGGAACTAAGTGCTTTATGTATGACCTCATGTGGTTGGTATTATTATGATCTCCACTTTATAAACAAGAAACTGAGGCACAGAGAAGTTAAATATCTTATCCAACATTGCAAAACTAGCAAGCTGCTGAGGTGCAATTTGAATCCAGCTATCTGGCTGGACCCAGAGTCTACAGTGAGTCGGTGATAATATTTGGTGTCAGGATCATTTTCCCAAATTCCGCATCAAAGTTCTGCAGCAGATAGTGTGGGGGCTACTTTTCAAATATGCCTTTGCTACTGGCAATGCACAAAGCATGCATGTATGTGAAACAATCATTCCCTGACTGCATAGGTCTACTATTTATATGAAGCTATTTAACTTAATTACAAATAATTTAGGCTGCAGATGGGAGCAAAGCAACATTAAGGATCTTGATTTTGAAACTGTTCTAAAATAGCTTTTAAAATCTAGGA